>JAIPMN010001721.1:0-18833 GCA_020650975.1 Apostichopus californicus | reverse complement strand
CCTCAAAATCTTAATTCCCCCCCCCCCCCACCTACAGTACTATTAAAACCTATAAGCTCACTTTAAAACTGATCCACTTTAGTGACAAAGCATACTAAGCCTATAGCCAGGCTTAAAGATCTCTTTAGGTCTACAAAATCCTCTTTATCTGGTCTACTACTAGTACAGTATTTAGCTTATCTAAGTCTCCAAATTACTGTTGTCTTACAATACTTTTATCTTGGCCAGACTGTTAAGTTTCTACTTTGCTCAGTGAGTTAAACTATTGTACAGAACCAAAAGATTTACAGAAAACAAAAAGTTTTTGAAGAGCAAATTTGCAGACTGGAGATGTTAAAAATGGCCATGGCAATGGAAATTTTTAGATTTGTGTCCGAACATTTTTCAAATGGCATTATTTTTTTTTCTATTAAGATTCTTCCAATTATTTCATTACATGTATGTTCCTCATTTCTGCTTCAAGTTGTGGCTCTGGTGAAGTGGTATCATTGAAGCAGATTATTAGTTGTACATGGTAGTGATGATAGTCGTAATTGATTAATCGCCAGTAGTCGCGATTAAACTTTGGAAGTTTGATTAATCGCGCTCACAACCTAAGCAGCGATTACTCGACTACAAGCTAGCACTACAAGTAATTTGCTTTTGAAAAATAGCCCAACCTTTCAAAACCAACACTAAAGCAGTTTTGTCAGCAAATATTGGAAAAGTATACAGGTTCTCACGGCGCTGTGTTAAAAATCAGCAAGCACCTGCTCCAGTTAGATTCATGCGTTTGCTTGTCAATAATACGCTTGTTCTGCCATGCAACATTCAGTCCTAGCAATGTTAAATCATTGTGCTAATTCGGAACTTATTAATCTTTTACGATTGCCAAAGTATTTGTCATTTCTTCAAACATGTTTACAATTACTTCATTACTGATCTGGTTCACATTTATCGGATGTCTGATCGAGTGTGTCGATTGCAGTGTAGTTTAATCTCAATGTGCAAAATATGTGCCTGCTATCACGCTAGGCTAGAGCCTAGCCTAGAACGTCCTACAGAAAACTCTTGCATATACTAATCATCAAACTGCTACAAGTGTTACATCTATTCATTGTTTGCACGTTTGCTTTTATCAGTGCTAGAAGTTGTAGTAGCCTCGTAGATTCATTCAAAAGTTTTTGATTTACTATGAAAGATTTTATGAAACTTTGCAGATTGAAAATTGTTCACGGTTTTTGTTTGGTAGATGTTTTAACATGATTTAGACACCACACGTTAAGACATGAAAGAACAAATAAAGACAGTGCACTATGGAGAAAGATTTGTTTTGACTATTTCTGCAACATAAAAATTACATTGGTGAAGTCATAACTATAACCGAGTAATCGCAGTAATCGCGAGAAGAGCTATGCGATGAATCGACTACCAAAGAAAGAGTCGACTATCAGCACTAGTACATTGTATGCTTTTACTGAGCTGTTTGATGATGGGACTTGCATTAATGTGATGGAGTACCTTTTTCAGCCTTGGATAATTATGCGGGGTGGTGGATGCAAATCAAAATTTTCATTGTTATGGTCAAGTGTAAATCATGCAGATAATCAAATATATAAAAATACAATCATAGCATCCTCTATTTAAATATTAATTCGGCCTGCATTTGCAGCTCTATTATCTTCTTAACCATGAGACTACATAATTGCATGGAAACTTCAACTGTCAATTTCCTGTCTTTAATTATCAGTGACAAAATACAGGGAATTTATTTTGGCATTCACATTTTATAAAGCAATTATAAAGTTGATCAATGTTGTTCCTCGTAAATGGTTCTGTGCAACTTTGCATTTGTGTAGTGGCTTACCCATTTTTTATTGCATTTTGCTATGTAATACTGGTCAGATAATACTGTACATGCTTAAAAAAGATTTGTCCTTCCTCCGAGTAAACATAAATACTCACTATGCTTAAAGTGTTTCCTACTTTAAATCATTTTCATTCAGTCTTTTATCGTTTCCGTGAAGGAGTTTTACAACTCAGTTTTGATTAAATTGTTATAAAGATTAAAATTCAAATAAAGATACTAATAGGGTTCATGTACAGTAATGAAAACCATAATTCCTGATGAAGGACTGCGGTGTGCTGTACTAGATACATTGATTCCACATTGAAACCTCTGCTCCACAGTACTGTGTTGGTTATTGTACCTCAACATATTCAGACTGATCATCTACTCTTTTGTGAAATTTTTGTTATTCATAATTTCACCAAGGTTTAGGTGTACTTTTCTTTCAGGCTTCATGTTTGTTTCATCGTCTCAGAATCATCCAGATATTGCACGAAAGGCAACGAAGACGTCCTTTCAGTCTTGTATATCGATATGAGGACAAGAAATTAATTCGCAAGAAAAAAATGAAAAGATTATTTTTAATATCTTCACTTGAGGTTTACCGACGTGAAGGCCCAACCCACAGAAAGACTTTCAGAAACACACAATTTTTGCAAGCGAGACCTTCACTGGCCGGTTGTTGCTACGGCAATGCAATGAATGTATGATAAAATGATCATTTATGATTGATTTGGAGTTCTGCTATATTTCTATATATAACTCTTTGACATTTTCCATAGCTCTGGAAGAACAGAGACACGCTTGGCTGATATTACCGACCGATGCAATAATGGCCTGGGAGAAGCACACTGTAGACACACACACACACGTACAGTACACGTACAATAAGTTTGTATGTACAACACTTACAAACACTGTTTAATATTACAAACTGAGCAGTTTTAAAGTTTTATTAGTTTTCCAGTACAGTAGTTCAGAGTGATGTACTGTAAACTAGAGAAATAATACACTGTACTGTGCATACAAGAAATGGTGTTAGGTTCATTATACTTAACAGTGCAGTACATTGTATACAGGTATATGTACATAGACCAATTTGCCTGACAATTTTGGGTCAAGAATGTCATATGTCAGTAATATTGCATTACTTTAGGTATATATCTTAATTTAAGTACACCCCTGGAATGGTTCAAGGATGTACAGTACAGGAGCTGTGATAGGATTAACTATGCAGGAAATTTGTTTAAGAATCAAGGAAGCCCATTCATGATTCATTGCTGACCGTTGTACAGTGTGTGTAGAGTTATCAGCATACAGTACTTGCAAGGTCTATGGTTATTGTGGGTGACCTGGGGTATATATACTGTGCAGTATGTAATCAGTCAGCATACAGTATCACTGTTATCCTGAATATATACATTTAGTGTACATACATCTATGCTATTAACCTAACACGTACAGTACTTAAGGATGATACTATATTTACAGAACGTGACATGAGGACAGTATACATTTGCTCTGGGACGGTAAATAGTAGGAAACAGCAGTATGGTTTCATATTTTGAGTACAGGTAGTTTTGTGTCTGATGTAATAAACAGACTCATTATTATCTAATCATAATTTGACTGAAAACAAGGCCTGGATTAGCCAGTGGCTGTAATTTTAACCTGTCAAAGATTTCTGCAACAGTTCATGTCAGATACAGTATATTGTGAAATTGAATGATAAACCACATTTTATTGCGCCATGTTGAAAGAAATACAGTGTTTATGTCATAGTTAAAGTTGACGGTTTTAAGTCTTGTTTGAGGCCAAGACCCCCTCACCCGACTTCATAATTTAACCCCTCGTCATTAGTAACTTGTCACACCCACACACCAGAGTGTGCACTCCTGGGGCACACATCTACAGTATGTGTCCCCTGGGGGAATTCCCATAGGGTTAGCCACAAACTGGCGCACGCAACTATATTTACAAGGTACCTCGCAAGTCCCCACTTATACACCTGGGTGAAGAAAGGCAGAAAAGAGCCTTGCCCAAGGACACAACGCAATGATCTGGCCAGGACTCGAACCTGCAAACCCTAGATCACAAGTCCACTGCCTTAACCACTTGACTACAACACTCTGAAAGGAAAATTTTTTGAGGAAGAGTGTTTTTAGATAGTAAACATGGTATTTTCATGTCTGTCTGTGTCTGTATGATTGCCCAATGCATCGCTCCATAAACAGCATATGAACAGGTAAATAATGGAGTGAAAAGTAAGTTATATGACAATAGTTTAAAAAAAAGGGATTAGCCTTTTGTTTTTGTTGGACTTGTCCATTAGATAACTTTAAAAAGGACCAAATTTTGATATCGAGACCAGTTGAATGTGTTATTTTGCTAATACTTCTGGGTTAGTATGTACAGTACATGTACTGCTGGTCACCTTTTGGCAACAGCTTAAAACTGTACTTTATTTGTACTGTAGCTCTAGGTCCACAAATGTAAAGATGTGTTTCCTTTTCAAATTCATGCTTTAAAATAACGACGACAAAGATTTTTCAAATTACGCTGCTGTGAATGTTGAATGTTGTTTCTCCGGAATCCCACTAAACGATACTACGGGTCGTTTGTACGTTGTAGAATTTGTAAGTTCTCTGCCTAATCTACTATAGAATCATTAACACACAGCATTCTATGCAGATCCAGCTTGAAAAGGTTCGTAATTGGCCTCCAAATCTTTCCGCCATTCTTGGATCTTTAAAGATTTAGTCCTCTCAGGACTCTTAGATCAATCATTTGAGCTGTTTTTACAACTCCAACATTCGAGTGTGATTGATGACCGTCGTATATCTCGATAAACTGGCAAATGTGTCAAATGAGAGGATATTTGTTTATTTCTCTTCTAGAGGCTCATAATCATGAACTGAATTCATCTTAAAGTAGCTTGTAACACTATATATAGAGCTCGGCATAGTAGTGTACACAGTATCGGTGTGTAGTGCAGTTGTTTTTTTAACCATCGACTGTACTTACAGGTTCATAGCTTGTAGGGAAGTCACATACAGTAGGGAACATACAGGCTAATCCTACATGCATCAATCAATCAATTATCCATTCAAATTATGCTTAATTATTTAATAGTCATTTGGGATTAGATTATGTCAGACTGTCAAAGTTGCCATATTTTTGTTCCTTTAGGTATATATGTTTTAATCCCAAAAATTTAACAAATATCGATAAAGTCAATGTTTAATTTTTCTTGATCACTGATAAAAGAACTTGGTATTATGTAAAAAGCAATTAAGAGTAGAATTTACTTCTTCTATCGAACCCCAGTTTTGTATATATATTTAAATATACCTACTGTAGCAATTGTGACATATTGCTTTAAAGCTTCAGAGCCCTATTCAGAGCTGTGGGTATCTTTTAATCTCTGTGAGTGACTTACTACTTTAAGATGAATCACAATTGAGAGTAGAGACTTTAAAGTAAGTGATAATCAGTAGAAGTACCATTAGGTTTCAGCACATGTATGTACTGTGAGATACGGTGAAGCTTCTGTGATGATCAATATAGCTCAGCAGGTGGGATGTAAAATTAGAAACTGAGAGGAGAGGGACGGACAGCAAGATAAAAGGAAGAGCAAAGTTGACAGTACTTTCTTCAGTCTAGTCATATATTACTTGAGCTTTAACAATGTTTACTGGCTTATAATGTAGCCACTGGCATAGGCCTAGGAGCCCGATTTGACTTGGGGGGGGGTTTAACGACTTTCCCGGAAAATATAACTGTTCAACATGTTAATGTGCATATCATATAGGCATGCATCAGTTATTACATCGCATGCCAATAACATACAATCATTTACCGTGTTATTACCCTTCCAAATTGGTTATAATTATTGGGGAAGTCGTTACAATGATAATGATCATAATAATATCAGTTTAACCATTGAAAACACATTGCAAAGTATTTTTCTTTCAGTAGGTGCCCGAAAAATTCCCAGCATATTGCCCGAATTTCCACAAAAATTTGGGTTGGGGGGCTGCAGCCCCCCCAGCTCGCCCCCCTCCTACGCCTATGCCCACTGGTGATCATCTGTTTTTCGCTGATGAAACACAATGCTCATTTTGTGACATAAAATTCATATTGAAATGATGAAAGTAGTAAACGTTTCCAACATGCCATAGTGATATATATCCTATTCATAAATATGTACTTTCATGTATTTATACTGGATTTTGAAAAAACTCAAACTTGTAGGTAATATTCTGGATTGATGCTACATTATTGATGGTATGAGTGAAGTATTGCATGGCTTCTGAAATAACCTGATCACAAAGGTTACACTGTACCATCCACCAATGTTTAGGCAGGTCACACTAGACCAGAGTTAGGCCAGTTACACTGTACCATCTACCAGTGTTAGGCAGGCTTTAGTTACTTTCCCAAATCACATACATACTGTTATAACATGTGCCAAATCACTGCCCACACCATCTCATTAGTGGCACAATGAAACTGTGTGTGCAACTCAATCCTAAGTATGTAATAGCTGATATATACCACCAACAGTGGAATATGAACTAATTGTCAATTTGCATTAGTTTGGATACCATGCAGATGTGCAAATTGAACCCACAGATCCCTACTCCCCTGCGAATGAAAAATCCCAAATTAATAAGCTGGCTAGTTACAGTAGTTGGATGGCATTTGGCCGTTACGTCTTTCCAGAGTATTGACTTTGCCGCGAAGGCCTGAGATGATTCCTGTCACTGGTTGTCATGACGCTGCTTTGTGTCTTGCAACTATGAACAAAGGCTAGAGGAGGATGTGATGTCATCATTTCTCTGTTTCATGCATCCATCTCTCTGTCACAATTTTAATATCTCGTTCTCCGATGGTATAATGTGTCGTATCGTATTTTATTTCTCTTTGTAACAATCCCATTGTTTGGTCTGCATACAATGTACTGTACTGTACAACACATTTGGATTAATATTAGTAATAATGTAATTAGTAATATTTAATTACACTATTGCTGCTGCTCACAGGGCTATTTTGTGTGTGTTTGTCTGTATGTTTTGATTTTGAATTTGCTAGTAATAACAGATTTATAGTTTTTGGAAACCCCATGTGACAAACAATAACGTCCACAAATAGTCATTGCAAGAAAAAGATGTTACACTGAAACTATAAACTTTAGCTGGAAAAGCTTGGAATAATAAGCTTTAGCTAATAGAGCAAAGTGCATTAGTAGATAGAAGACAGGTAAGCATTGTCGCTCGTAAATCTGCAAACAGTATGTTTTTTGGTACTTTGAAAGGAGCTTTGATGTTGGTTGGAAGTGGCGGGAGGGGTGGGGGGGGGGGGGCTGGAGAGGGTTTATCTATGATAATGATGAATTAGAATTCTGATCTGTGTACAGTATGGGTATGGCTATACTGTACTGCACTGTGTGTGGTACATATTTGTCACCATTGGGAAGATAGACATGCCATAAGAATATTACCAATTAGGTAAAGAAAAAAAAATTAAACAACAAGAGGACAAATACAGACATATACTACATAAAGTAACAATTGAGATACAGTATGAATCTCAGAGTTAGGCCTTAGGTTAGATAAATTTGTTTGTGTTCCAGGCCGTACAAATATGTTTCGTTATTTAGTGTGTAGTACATGAACCGTTATTGGTTTGTCTTTGTTTTCAGTACTTTGTCTTCAAGATGTCATGCTACAAAAATGTTGAAAACAATAAAAAAAAGCTAACATTTTGCAACTATACCCAAGACAAACAAACATTTGATTTCTCTGTGAAATAGAAACTTTGATCAAATGCATGAATTTTGAATAATTGAAACCAAATAAGAAAAGAGAGATAAATTTGTCAGTTTAATATACATACATATTATTCCCATGCAACCCCCCCCCTCACTCCCCCTGGGCTGGATATTGGTTAAAACCTGAAATGAATGTGCTCTGTACACAGTAATAGACCTACCTGTACATATCGTACACAGGGCTTTTATTCAGTAGCTTGTTCACCCCAATACAATCCACCCACCCACCCATCTTGCACACGCAGAGCTCAGCCTGCAGTTATAATACATTAACCGAACTGTACACAGTGCTCAAGTCAACGTACTTTTTTACAGCGTGCTCGTATTAGTGCCATTTCCGATGTGTGTACCAGTGTAATTTACTCTGCCAAGAAAGCGAACTAATACCATTCTGTGCTTTCCACATTGGACAATCATTTCTCCTTCTCCAAAGATCCCATGTATTCATAATTTAACTCTGTTTGCTCAGTCGGTTTTTACAAATTTCACGGTTTGATGGCCCCGGCGCGATCGGAGTAGAGAGGAGCTTTTTCTGGGCTGGGAAATTAGGTCATTTTTAGGACGAGATGTATGAAAATATTGCGAAGTGATCTGATTACGGCCTTTAAGGATTCTGACTCATGCGAAGATTGCACAGCAACTGTCGCCCTCAGCAGTCCTTGCCGCCTCGTTCCGATAAATACTCGAGTTTCAAAATGTTATTATACCGCTTTGCCCAAATGTTCCATCTTTGTCGAGCTTTTATCAAACTCTCTGTTGGCCAGGTCTTCTTCATCTTCTACTTCTAGGCAAACTCCCAATTTGTCATCCCTGTGGAAGCGTTTTATTCATATTGATTTTTGAATTTAATTATGTTTCAGTTACTTGTCAACGGCCATCCTTGTGTTCGTGTTTCACCGACTAAAGTAGCTTTGATAAGTCCTGATGGGGATTGCAAATTAATATCCAGTATTTAAGAGATGTGATCACTGGCAATTTTATGTACTACTACTGTACTGTAGTGGCTCTCGTACACAATAAGATGTCAGTGTGCAGGCTATGATGAATTATTGTTCAATAAATATTAAAGACGTACCAAAATTTATAGCAAAGAAGTTATTGATGTAAATATGAGATAACCTTGTCCAAGGTAATTATTTATTAATATTTATAAGTACATTCTTTTTCAATAATTAATTACTTATTGCTCATATATTGGATAAAAAAATATACAAAGGTACAATACAGTAGTTTTTATTGAGAAATATAGAGTATCGATTTGCTGAAATCATTGGGAATTAGTGACCGAGCTACACAAACAGCTGCTTAAATCATTCATATGTGATTAGATGTAACGTTGTTGTACATCTATAGACTTTGAGCAACTCTAAATATGACATCATCTAGCCAAATGTGGTTCACTTGTGGTTCAGATGCTTTGCACCCATCGAAACCTATGCAATCAAGTTGGCGTGTGTGTTTGCGTATTTGTGTGTGTGTGTATGTGATGCCCTGGCTTGTAAACACAGTATCTGAAGAAGTAAATATGTGATTGATGTCATACTTGGTATGTTGGTCAGGGTCAGTAGATGATCCCTGTTGTGCATATGAATGAGTGGGCAGGACTTCGCATAAAATTCTTTAAATGGCAATTTCTCTTCAACCGTATGTCCGATTTAGTTCATTCTCGGGATGGTGATATAACTACATAGTAAGTACATGTTCTTTGCAAGAACAAATTTTATCTTGTTAATGTTAAAACGTGGTGGGGCTTACTGGGAAATCATCGAAAACAGCTTGTAACATGATATCTCAACAAATACAAGTTGAATCAATGTCATACTTGGCAGAAAGATGCCCTATGCTGAGTAGATGTGCTCTATTGCTTAATATTCACAAATATGGGAGGGTTCCCATATCTGGAATATTAATGAGTGGGCTGGGCTTACCATAAATTCTTT
Organism: Apostichopus californicus; assembly: GCA_020650975.1. Lineage (NCBI taxonomy): Eukaryota > Metazoa > Echinodermata > Holothuroidea > Aspidochirotida > Stichopodidae > Apostichopus > Apostichopus californicus. The sequence goes on along the minus strand of JAIPMN010001721.1, from coordinate 9,232 downwards.
AAAATGTCAATATCTCTGCAAAGTTTTGTATGTCCGAGTTAGTTTATACGTGGTACGGTGATGTAACTTCATAGTAAGTACATGTTCTTTGCAACAATAATTAGGCCTACATTTTTTGGGACCATCTGGGCCTCCAAATATTCCGGGCCCATTTTTAGGCCCGGTGGGCCCAAATTTTTATTTCCACCTCAAATGCATTTGACACTCATTCTTTGGGACGGAATTTGTGGGCCCACAGTTTTCGGGATTCAATTTTTGGGGAAAATACATATTTGCGCCAGTTTGCTTGGGGGAAGAATTTTTGGAACCATTTACAGTAGGCGCAAAATGTTATGATACTTTGTCACTAAATAGACTTTGTCACTAAATAGACTTTGTCAACAAAAGTGATTCCTGGTACCTTCCTTTATATGTTGGCCCTATACTCAACAGATAATTTAAGTCAATATTAGTCAACATTTTGGTGCGCACAAGTTCATGAATATTACCATGTATGGTTTACCACACTATGAACATGTTTAGTCATCCGAACCACTAAACGTTTTCGTTCTCTGGTTAATCGGTTTTGTTGACATATATACAATGTTAATTTGCTGCAAGGGAGATTGGTTATACATGTAAGTCGGGAATCTCGACCTCAGCTAATGATGGCATCATGGCACTAGTTTCAGCATCAACAGTGTCAACATTTTGAAAATATGTCGGACACTTTGAAGTCGACACTTTGAAAATACGAAAAATGAAAACTTAGATTTCACCTCCCACTGCTATTGGACCTATAGTATGACACAACATGTTTACAAAATGGCAGCCCCCCCCCCCTAACTTGACTTAGTCTGTTTGGAAAAGTTGTTCATGACAGAAACATCTATTATGATAAGGGTAAGACGACGCCGTCGTTGTTGGTTTTCGTCAACTTAAGAAAGCAAAACATAAGTACGTATGTAAATAGTTCAAGTGCAGTATTTCAGGTGTGTGTACGAGACTGAAATACACAAACAATAGGTGTTTATCAGAGATATTGTTTTACACTTGATGAAGTAATTTTATCCCCTCAGGGTGTGACCCTCTAGGCTAATAACACTTCACATTCTCATTGTTGTACTTAAATGCAAGTAATGTTCACGAACAGCCAATGAGAGTACAATATTCTACATTGCCTTATCATAGCAAGCAAGTAGTGAGCCAAGGCACTGTCATTCGAGTTTAATACAGGCTGCAAATGTGTACTACTTATTAGAGCTACTGTACCGAGCTTATCCATAAATCATTTGAAAAGTGTTCTTTAGCGAGCTTTAATGAACAATGTTGACATTTAATTTAGTTAAGAGCCGTCTAATTTTTGTGTGACTTTAAACGGAATTTCAAATGGGAAGCTTTTGTTGACACGAATGTTAATTAGAGAATTAACGCCGAATTGAGCCGATCTGATTGCATCAATTGCTGTCTAATTGCTTTCTGAGAAGAATAGTAATTAGTAGTCATTGGTAGCTGTAGGGGTGATATGTGACGAATGACAGTTCTACGAGTAGCACAAGGTAAATGAGTCACTCTTCTCTTTATACCTGTCTCCATTCAATACCATACATGTATTCCAATCTACCAATTGATTTAAAGATTTATTTGCTAACAGCTCTGCATTGCTTAAAATGTGATACAAACACTGCCAGGCTAGAGAGAGTTGAGACAAAGTGATATATTATCTATGTTTGGAAGGTGATTGGTAGTCCGAAGGAATTGAACAAAAAGTTGTTCATTGATGAAAGGAGATCAGAGAGACGTCAGAGCAACACATGTATGGATCTAGGCAAGACAGGAAGGTATAGGGAACAGGGAGGGATAGGTAACAGGGAGGGATAGGTAACAGGGAGGGATAGGCAAAACGGGAGGGCATAGGCAACACAGAAGGGATAGGCAGCACAGGGAGAGATATACTGTAGGCAACACAGAAAGGCGTAGGCAACACGGAGGCATTGGTAGCACAGAGAGTGATAAGAAACACAGGGAGGGGTAGGAATCATATAGAATGGTATGCAACACAGGGAGCCTTAGAACATTTTAAGATCCTCCATTCTTAATCAACCTTAACTCTGATGCATCCCCGTCTATCTGTCATTACTGTTGCTTATTTCATACTATTGTAAGACGGTTAATAAAGGTGAATTTTTGTTTGGTTTGCCACATTTTGGCACAAATTTACTTCATACTGTATATGTATTATGACATCTTAAAATAATGTGATGAAAGTTAAACAATTAGAATGTAGTATCATTTCCTGACGAACACAGTTGACACATGATGCGATGTGTTCTTACTTTGTTGAATGCCTAATTCTAGTACTTTCTAGACAACAGTACATACGGTGTTCGCAAAACCTAATTTCATCCCTTGGACAACCTATAATATTACTTTATATATACTACAGTATATATATCACTATATAATACTGACATATCTCCTTACTTCATACTGTACATGTACTTATATACTGTACAACCTATACGGTCAGTGTAGCACTACATGTAGATACATATTGCGGGTAGGCACACGTGTCAACTCGTAGTATTTTAAGGAACTTAAAAACTTTATCGATTTGTAGCTCAGTAAAAATTGCAAAACTTGACAGATCTATGCAATAAATAATTATATTTGGCAATATGTGAGATTCAATACCAGCATCTTTGCAATCCTTGCACTGGCAGTGCTCCAAGCAATTTCTGATTATTACTCTTTACGTCTAAATGCATGAACTTACCCTTCATTTAATAACCCATAGACTATTAAATCCATATAGGAATAAGTAACAGGCGTGTATATATGTTTATTTGTACATTTGTGAGTAGCTAATAAGAATTTTAGAAAAACATACTTAGTCATTTCCATTGCTTGATAGTCATATCTTGTTTGTGAATACACTGAATTGCAACATATACTCTTACACAAGTTATTTATTTACTTTCTCATACTGTACATATCTCTATGTATTGATCGCAGGACTATATTATAGCTGTAACACTGTATCTATTATGAATATTGGGCTCTTTTTTCTTTTTTTTCAAAACTTGTTTTTACGAAAAGGGAAGGAAGTTTCATGTTGACTGTGGAATTGTGGAAGGATGCAACACCTCCTTCTTCCTACAATTAAGGACTTGTTCAGGAAGGTTTTGGCACAGAGTGCCAATTTTCTGGCTAAATAATGAAATGTCATAATTGTTTTATTGCACTATTAGCTCCTTGTCCGATATATCATACAGGCACAATACATGTAGGTACTGACTTTTACATTGCAGTGTAGTTTTATAGGTTTGATCATATGAAACAATTCGGATAAACTAGAAAAAGTTGTAACGTAGCATTTTGTATTTGGTCGCCAGTTCTCTGTGCTAAATGTTCCAGGCCTACGGTATACCGTATGTACAGTATTTTTACTGAAAATTTGAAATTCTTCAAGTTGTATATATCACAACTGTTTCTCATGCTGCATAAGAAATCTTTGTGATTATTATTAATGAGTTGAATTTCACTCCTTGCGTCGCCAATCTTTGCTGAATGTGTAATTGTGTATACGTAACGTATACTAGCTGCCTCTCTAGACTTTAGAATTTATTCAATATTCAACATTCAGCAGCAGGCAATGGAATCTAATGTGGCACAGTCAATTTACTATGGTGGGAAGTACAGATTTAATTAATGATAGCGAGTGTTATGCTGCAGCTGTTGCAATTTAGTAAGAAGGTTGTTGACATTATACAGTATAATGTAGCATTCAGATCAGGGTTTATTTACCGTTTAGTCAATCAGAGCTCTATAGAGTGGAATGATGTGATGCATTCAAATCAACCGAAAAGCATTGAGTGATGTATCTACACAAACAATGTAATAAACAAGAAGAATTTTACAATATGGACTGGCAAAGATAGTGTTTGTACAAATGGACTGGCAAAGATAGTGTTTGTACAAATGGACCGGCAAAGATAGTGTTAGAGAGGGCAGTCTTTAAGATGAAGCTCTGTAGGTATAAAAGATATCCAATATTAGTGAACATTGACGTGAGGTCATTATAATAAACTACATAGTAATAATACTAAATTTTTATATGTGCACAATATGAACAAATGTGTCACAGGCACTTTAATACAAACGATAAAGCAAATAAAAAATAGTTTTTCATTGATATACAGTAAGTGTCATTGATATAAGTGTCATTGTTCTCTTAAATTCAAAGTGATTGCTGATTTAAAGTTTTCCGGTTCTTGTGCAGTACTTTGTAGTATGTGCAGTAACTTGGTATGAAATCCTCATGTGTTGCTTACGTGCTTTATACATACTTAAAAAGTATGAAATTATGACATTATGGACGTCGTCATTCTGCAATTTCTCCTTAAAACTCAGTCATACACGATAGCAGGTACATACTGTGTGTAGGTGATCGTGGGAATCTTTCCAAGTAAAGGAGGTTAGTACGTCAAGCTTGGTTGAATATAATAAACTTCCTTCCTGTGAAACTGTGTATGAACATGCATGATAGAGGTCATTTTTTAACCCTATCTTTGACAGTCACATGACTTCCCCCCACCGTTATTCAAAGACTGATCATAAATTCTAATTCTTTCCGTTTCATACTGTAGTTAATTTACTGAACAGGTAATTTTGATTGTTTGAAGACTTTGTGGAGACGTGGATCGCTATGAACAAAATAGTTCATCAGGAATGAGCTACAGTACTGTATTTGTGTATGTGATGTACAGTATGCAGACCATTCTAGCTTAATATTATAAGTTATCTTGAAATTTGCTGTCAAGACTGCAGCCTACGAATTACAGCAACATTCTCAAAATGATATGTTGTACATGAAAAATGGATCTGTATTAATTTTCACCAAGTTAGGTCAACAGGCGCCAAATGGGTCACATACAGATAACGCAAAGCTGCAGTATTAGGATATATGACAATTATTGGTCGTGGAATGTACTGGCGTTATTCCTCATCACAAGATTAAAATAAAGCTTTCCTTGAAGCTGATAGACAACCAGTTTTTTGGGAGCATTAATTTGGTTGGACATTTCACTTTGTAACAGCGTTTTCTTTCTTGTAAACAGAAAAGATAAAGAGTCACGATTCCCGTCAGTTTTTGTCGTTGATAGAATCGGCTTACAAGTGACTTAATGCATTGCTTATCAAATTTCCACACTTCTCAACACTTACTCATTACCACGGCTCGAAATCAATCATTACACACTAGCCACAATTAATTATTAGCAGTACTGCATCTCTCCATAAACAGCAAGGAGAAGTTGTTATTCATGTGTTGCCTGGTTACGGGATTATGATGGGGCAACATTTCCTTTCTGTGATACCAACACCAGTACCATTATAAAAATTTAGTAGGTTTATAACATAGCTAGTCATTTGTGCAGTATGTATGTGTACATTAACAAAATACAGTATATACCGTACACATTTGTACAGAAGATCTACATTTAAAGGCATTGAAGACTCGCCCCAAACCACGTGCGGCCATCTGAAAAAGTTAACTTTCTGTTGCTTGCAAGTGACGTTTTGTTTGTGTCCCTACAAAATGCAGACAGTAATGAAACGTGATACCTTGTTATCTTTTATCTAGACCTGAGATGTCCATAGCTGCTATGTACACTGTGTTGTGGGTATTGACCGCAGCTGTATGTACTGACTGTACACTAGTGTCTAATTACCGACGGTAGCAAGCTGTGTGTGTATTTTNTGGGATCGATGGTGGTGTCTAACACTTCTGTTACACCTCATTCGAAACTAGGTCAGATTACTGGCATTAGATGTTTCTTTTTGCGCGAGTCTTCACACCCTTTAAATTGAGTACCTACCAAGCTTCTCTATGGATTAAGGTATCTGATTACTTTATTTAAAGACTATGTATTCTGGATCTGAGAGACATGTTGGTTAGTATCATGCAGGAATCTTCCCAGGCTTGAATGATACCTTGAAACAGAAGTTAAAACCTGGGACTGAATGTCTCTTACCTGTCTCCTATATATTCGCACTCTGATCTACCTAGCTTGTAATAATTGGTATTAACACTGTTACGTTGGTACAATTGTTTACTTAGTTTCAGCCAAAAATTTAAAACATACTGTATACTGTAGTAAATGTTAGGATGCAGGTCGTTAAATTCAGTTCATCACGTTAAACATTTTGATGGTGAAAGTGTACATGGTATCATGGGTAATAATCTATTTACTTCGCTCCTCGCTTACCTGTCTCCTCACAACCTTAGCACCTCATTCTACCGTGCCTATTATGCCCTGGTAATCTTTTAACACTGTGCGCCCTCAACGACCGGTTATAGTGTATGGTATCATGGGTTATAATATTTTAATATCAGTGCTTTTGTACGTGACAACCCAAACCCTCTTTCTTTCCTTGTATTTTATCATCCTGTTTGCCATCCCCCTCCCCAAATTAGATCCCTGGTCTTGTCCTAATAAAACCTTACTACTTGGAAAGACAACGTGTGTCCAAAGTATTGTCTAATGAACAAGTTTCTTTTAAGCTGATGACAGAATTAGTTTAATCTGCAGGTTTCTTGTTTTGGTGAGATGTGAATCACCTTAAGGCTTTGCCTTGCCTAGAATGTCACATGCTGCATAGTGGTTTTGATCTCCCCTAGGTATCATCCTTTGTTTTAGTGCTACCCTTAGGAATGCTAACTTTCTGTAAGAATGTAATAATATTTTTACCCTTCTTTCCTCCTTCAATAGTGAAACTGAATCATTTTCACAAATGCCCGTAAACTTTTGCCCCAGAGTCTTTGTGTGTACATTTCATCACAATTATGACTGAGCGTTGTATTTACAACAAGATTGTCTAATTATTGAAATTCCTGCCCTCTGAGTTTCAGGGTTTGGCAGGTACAAGGCCAAAGGTCATGTCATTGGGTCATATTCCCATCAAAAGGTGTTTGCTGTTTTTGACATATTTTTGAATTTGAATTTTTTTTTTTCTGTCAGAAATGTCTCCAAGGTCACTGGATGACCTTAATAGTGCGATAGATATTTTTCTTTACATTAAATATAACAATATTGGTGAAAGATCCCTCCCTGTCTGGACATTTACTGTAGCTAATAACTGCAGGGGCTTGCTGGTAAGGCCTAACATCACCTTGAAATATGCAACTACCACCACACACATGTGTTATTTATGCCACACATAATACCTGTCTGTACTCCACTACTGTTATTACTGTACTGTGTGTGTGTGTGTTGATTGCACTTGTATGATGGATGCCATAATTCAAGCTATTGTAGAAGCTGCTACAGTAGTTGGTACACTGGCCCATATTGATGGTAGTTTGGTATAATTTTTATCAAAACCAAATACTGTACTTGCTTGTAAGATGATTATTTTAATTTGGTGTAAAATCTACCGTGGAAGGATAACATTTCGATCGGCTCGAACCGTACCATGAGTGGCATTCCATTTGGTAAAAACTGCTAAAAGAGATATTGCAAAACAGCTGGCTTGAACTTCAATTTAAAGATGACAATAATAAAAATAATAAAAATAATAAAAATAATAAAAATAATAAAATAATAAAAAACATTCAAGTTGACTTGTGACTTGGAGCTATAAAGAATATTCACTGAAATTAATTTTATATGGTTGAAATGTCATAGTTAAATCATCTTAATTAATTAACTTAATGAATCTTAATTAATTAACATTTTGGAAAGTGATCAAATCAGGCGAGAAAAGCTATTACATTGCTTGTCATTATGAGTTGATGATCCATTAACCAGGATTTCTATGACCGTTACCAGATGTGTTTGCAATCAGTTTGAACATGGTGATACACTGTGTATGTATATATCTGTTAATGTCCAATTACCAATAATGCAAGGATGGAATTCCATTGTTTGTTGAAGTCTGTCAGAATATTTCTGTCTAGCATCTCTCAAAATCAAACAGGGGGGGCAGGGGGGGGGGGTCAGGGGACCAAAGAAGAAAGGGAATCAAAAGTACAGTGTGAAATGTTCTCCAAAGGAATTGAGGGCGGTATTGAAGAACTTAGCGAGAATAGACTCCGGATGTGTGACCTGATTAATCGGTACTGCGTGAGATTTTTCACAGGGATTCTACTCATTATGAAATCGTAAGGTTGGCATGTAATTATATATACATTTTTGAGTAGTTGTATGTGAACTTTATTTCAGAATACATAAAAGAATTGCTTGTATTCCTCATATGAATTTGCCATGCAAGCAATTAGTTTCATTATAGATATATTGCGATTTTTGTTTGTATTTAAAGCCAACTAATACATGACCCCTATCAAATAATGGTACTAACCAAAGCTACAGGTACATGGATTATTGTATTGGGGGGTCAACAATTTCTGTATCAAATACAACACATATGTTAACATTTAAAGACATGTTAACTACATTACTTATACTAATTTCATAGTACCAAGTATCATTTTTATGTTCCTTTGATAATTTTATTCTACTGGTTGAATATTTTTTTCTAACATTGACAAACAGTGCAAACCCTACCGTTTTAGTAATAGTAACCTTTCCCGTCACCTGGCCCAACAAACCCTTCCGCTTTGAGTACAGCATTTCTGTATGTTGCGGTGTTGGACGAATCCAACCATAATATTAATTACCAACTTTGCGATCCCCGTTATAGTCATGGCCGACTTTGCAATCTGCAGTCCCCCTGACAGTTTTCAAGGTCAGTAATAGTGACTCAATAGTTTTCCCTATCGGGAAATCAAAAAAGGAGATAAAAGTGAAAGATATTGTACCTGATCATACACAACTAAATAATATCATACATGAGTGTAGGTCATAGTCATTTACACCCCTCCTCCCCCCCCCCCCCATCCTGCCTCTCTCTTCTCTCCTTAAAACTATAGACCTGTGCAGTATGAGTACTTACCATGTGGATGAAAGTCAGTCTTAAAGCAGCATTTTGCGTTTGGTCGCCGTTTTCTACTTTTTTGACATGTCCATCGAGTTTTTTACATATATCAATCACAAAACAGCAAACTAAGATATTAGCCAAGTTTCTCCCTGCCAACAACGTTAATTGGCGAGTAATTAAGGATATTTGCAGATAATGAGAAATGTGTCCACGACAAGTTCCACAGTTAAAATTAATCGCATACAGTTTTCCCACACCCACTAGTTTGAATTCAACCAATCAGAGATGCAGGTTTAGTTATGAGCCGTTGCTA
>JAIPMN010001720.1:0-15177 GCA_020650975.1 Apostichopus californicus | reverse complement strand
CAACCCCCCCCCCCCCCCAAAATAAAAATCATTAATTTACGATATTCTATGAAATGGTTCTTCTAATACACCAGTTTTTCCACCCCCCCCCCCCTTTTTCTCTTCTAAAGTAATTTTTGGGGCCCCCTACTGTAGATCCGGCCCCTGGTCCAGTGCCCATCTGGTCCTACATTATGGTACATTTGGCCCTGATTTCTAGACGAGAAATACAGATGCTGACAGTAGATTGGTAAAATGGCTCCATCTACTGTACAGTATAGTATGTGAGCACATGGAATGTTAATATTTGAAATGTCATGCAGTCAAGAAGCATTAACACGGTAGCATTAGGATATACTGTTTACTGTATAATGTGTATGCTTAGTTCAGTTATTGATGTACTTCTGTAATAGTCAACACAAGATATAAGAATGTGTGTGGGTAAGAAGAAGTACCTGTACTTGTAACTCTAACTATGGTAGGTACTACAATGCATGCACACTGGGCAAAAAAAGCATGGCTACTGTACATAAATAAACAAACTGACGTTATAATAATGGATTTTTGCATATTGTCAGCAATTTTAACCCAACCTACAAGTTTTTTAATCAAATGAAGATCTTGGAATTGAGACTTTTTAATACACTCTAATCTAGCTCTAGCTCAGCGTACTGTAAGAAGCAGTTGTCAAGAATTGTTTTTCATGACTGTCTCAAACAAGTGAAAAATTCCTTTGATAAAAGGCATCTTTAAGTAATTTTTTGCATTTGATCATTAATTTTACCAAACCAATATTATATTAGTTCATATATATATATTTCATATTTTTAAGTATATAACTAATATAACGATTGCAACTGACCAAACTGCAATACACTCCTAAATATTCCTTGTAACCTGTTTACCGTATGAAGACTGCTGAGCAAACTCCAATATGATTCGATCCTCAACATCTCATCATTCAACCACTTTTACATAATTAGTATGGTAGTTACTAACGTGGAAAAATAAATAAATAACCACTTCGTTTATTTGAAATTGAAAATTGACTGTGATACAGGTTTTACTGACCTGCAGTGTTATGAGGTTTCAGTTATGAACAATGCCCAAAAATTCATTCAAATCAACTCAATAAGTGGCTATTAATGCTACTGAATTTAAGGTAAGATGTACTGTAAGGATAAATACTAATCTTGACTTTTGACTGAAAATAGTTTTGAGCTGAGAATCTAGACATGATAGTTTTCAAGGAAACAAGAACGAGAATGAGCTGGTGATAATATTTACCGAAATTGTCATGCCCTATACAACAGACAGAGTCAGCATAAAAGACAACACTGAAGTCAATGATTCATATTTTATCTATAGATACTCAATGACTGCCTACTAATACCAACCCCCCCCCTCTTCCCCCTTCCTTCCCCCTCCCATTCAATTTCTTCACTTTCTCATAACTTTATATAAATATATTTTTATATACCTTTTATGTAGTATTGAATGAGTATAAGATGAATAATGCAGGGGAGTTCTCTACCCCCCTTTTGTTCTTTTTTGGGGGATGGGAGGTGGTGTTCTGATTAAGCAGAGAAAAAATAACGACAAACAAGTGAAATGAGGTAGTAAGTATTATTAAAGGGAATTGTTTTGAATTGATGGTGCAGGAAGATAAGTCGCATACAATTGAGGAATAGAGTGATGAGTGTAAATTAAATGGATGCAGAACTCAAGGAGGAGGAGGAGGATGAGGAGGGATGAGACAACTTACAGAGTGCTCCACTGACAGGACATTATTGAAGTTGACTATTTGTTTGATGTTGTTCTCACAAGTATGAATACAATTCACCATCTGCAACTCAACATCAAAGTAAAAAAAAAAAAAGCAAAAAAAAAAAAAATAGTGAAAACATGTAAACACATAAATCAATCATGGAAAAAAAATGGGCAAAATATGGAAAGTGGTCTCATTGAATCATGATGGAAAGGTTCTCTGTTAATGACTAAATGCAGGCTGGATTTTGTTCGAAGCTCGGCAAAATTGTTCACACCATAAGTCAAGATCACAAAGCAGGGTTGGAAAAGAATCTGCAGACCAGATGGAAATATTGACACCCAACAAGTAGGTCACAACACTTGAAAGTATATATCTATTCCGATGAGAAAGATGGAAAAAATATTGCATTGTCGGAATTAAAAGATCAGAAATTTTTCCATGCAAACACATCTTCCGATTGCCTTTGGTGTAGTATTTCGAGTTAATAAATCAATCATTACAGTAAAAAGTCTTACAAACAGACCAAATTCATTGTTTCCCATGGGTATCATGAATTCATCTCACTAGGCTTAATTTTCTTTTGTAGACAAAATTCACTATTCAAACTTTATCTACTGCACAGTACAGTACAGTACTTCATGTTACCTTTACCAGTCTTCAAAGCAACAACTGACACAGTACATAATCTAGAATAAGATTGCAGCAGTCATGTTGAGACAGGTAAGTCAGGAACATTGCAGGATGATTCTGCTATATCAGTCTTGGCTTGAAAGGTTACAGTAACGGACTAGGATCTAGATTTTGAAGTCCAAACTGAAAGTTTCCTTAGAAACATGAAAGATATTTTATCGTCTTCCATTTATCCACCCCCCCCCCCTTCTCCTGGAGTGACTGTGCAGTAAAGCTAAGAGGTCTGGCCGGCCAATTCTTACAATCACTCACCCTGTGGCTCCTGATAAACGAAATTTCACTGTAAACTATTTATAAACTTCTTGTAATGAACTATGAAGTTACCAGATCTATATTAGAAGTGGAAGAATAAAAGACAGCAAAAAAATCACCCGTCCAAACAGACACTGGAGTGAGAGGAAGTTGTTAGCCCTGGTGAGGGTATGAGTAACTGACACAAACAATCACCCATCTTGAAAACTGATGGGAGTGAACATGAGTGGAAACACTAACTGCCACAGTACATAATTTAGTGCTCAAAGTCTGTACTGTACAATATATACTGTAGCACTGTTGAAGGCTCTGTACTGTACGTTGCCTTACAGAGGAGTACTGTACATACATGATACAGTACCTGTGTACAAAAACTGCTACATATCTTTGCACAGTTTGTATATATACCATCGGCCCATTTTGTATAGCATTTTGCAAAATGATACCGGATGAATTATTCCAGGACTGCTGGTGTGGCTCAACAGACCACCTGTTGAGCAACAATTTCAACTGTTCTGCAACGGCTCTCAAAGCATCTAGTTATAGTTCTACATGATCACAGATTCCCCATCCACACCTCCACCACTCCCGCTCCAGGTTCAAGAAAGATGTTCTATTAAAATATGAGGATAAGATAATACTATGGCAGAGGTTAATAATCCTAGCCATGTGCTACAGTAATGAAGGAATACATTTCAAGCCTGAGTAAATAAGGAAGAACATACAAAATTAGTTTTCAACACAAAAAGAGAGTCTATAGTTTAATTTGAAATTTTGAAATTTGAAAATATAAAATTTTGGTTTCCTCTTTAATTCTGTTCATCAAATCACATTTATTCTGAACCAGACATGAGACCCCCACCCCCCCCCCCATTATGAGCTTCATGCTCCAAACTGATAGCGCTAATGAGATGGCAATGAGCCTTTTCCTTCTTACATGTACTATTTGTAGTGGATCATAAACTCCATCACTCTAAAAATTCTGCTCTATAAATAGAATGCTGTGTTTCATTCTACACCACCATAATCAGGTTGACCTATACAATAGTTTGACCTACTTAAATGTTTGTTCTTCTGTACACAATGGTATGGAGCAATACAGTAACAAAGCATGTAGGGGTAATGTACTGTAATACTCCTGTATATAGCCACTGTTTCAACAATAAACATCACAACTGGATGCTATATATATAACACTAGCCTAGGGTTGATTCATAACAGTTACAGTACCCACAATGCACACTGTGAGAGCATTACTTCAAGGACTACTGAAACAAAGCACAACATGAAAATCCTTGCCCTCCACCTGTTAATACAATATACCTTAGAATACAATACAATATGCAGTTTTCATTGCAATTTCCTTGAGAAAAACAAGTGCCAGCATGCCCACAAATACGGTCACAGTGTGATGACTTCTGTACATGTTGTGTCTGTTTAAGAAGACTGCCTACTGTAGATCCTCATCACCGATAGTGTCTAATGTCTTCTGCAGAATCCCATGAAATGATATTCTGACTTTTTGAAGTCCTATTAGATCTGCATTCACTTAAAAATTCACTCAGCCCTACAGTATGTAGGTACAGTAGTACCTAGAACCCTGATAGACTTAATCATCTTTCAGGGCTGACAAGTACCCTACAAAACCAAAGGATATGAGGTCCTTTTCCCCTACAGATTTTAGCTCTTTTGCAATGAATTTAGGCAAATTAAAATTTGGAGGGTTTCAAGACACAAACGCTTTAGCCTGTATTATGCACTCAGCTACAAGAGGCTAGAAAGTGAAGTAAGTCAAGTAACATATAGTTCCCAAAACTTTAATACTGGTTTGTGACGATACTTACCTGTCTCCAGTCTATTCATGCACTTCCCTCATTTACCCAACCTACTTTGTGTTAACAATTTGTGACCTGTGCCCTCAATCTTACATCCCTGACTCCGCCCACACAATACTCATACTCATTCTGAATTTGTGCCTTTGGGCAAAAAGTTGGGTTCAAAGTTGCGATGTTCTTGCTTCAGATATTTGGTGTTTCAATTACAACACATATCAGTTGTTCCTAAATTACTACTTTCATTCTGATTCAAGGGGTTAATCATGGTGTCCAAAAGTGAACTCCCCCAAGGGTCCAGAACCAGAGCCAAAGACCTGAGATATATCCACAGAGCTTTGTGAATTGTGCTAAATGAAAGAAACAACTTGCAGGTTTTATCAAATTAGAAGGTCTCCTGTGGCTAGCCTGAGTCACACTGCCCATACAGATGGCCCATGCGAGGAGCATGGCCTTTCCAGGCTCATGCCTCGCCCTCTAAGTGCTCTTGCAATATTGCACATTAATCCCTTCATACTCTATAGAGCCTAGCACTCTAGACAGACATAATCACAGGCAGACAGCCCCCAAGATAGACATGTACTAGTAATATTGGAATTATTACTATGAGACTTATAAATGGAACAGTTACTGGGGAGTTCCTTGGGTTAATTTCAACAAATTTTCAATATTTCCAAGTAATGTCAGGAATTACAGTACACCATAAAAGTTTCCAGTTGGGTACACTGTTTACACACTGTCACTTGTAGAAAAGCAGACTGCAAATATATTTCTGTTTAAATACCAAACGTATTCTCCATAACTTCAGACATCTTTGAAAAATTTTCTTCTCTCCCTATTCCACATACTACCAGTTTATATCAGGTACCACTTTATAGGAAACCAATTTTATACAAAATGGTCTCGTCCAGCTACTGAAACAAATTCATCTCATCTTTCTTTCTATACGTACACAAGTTTTCACTGTTTTTTGAAGACCAATCAAGTCAACATAATACATGATCTACCTCAAAAGTGAATTGAATGAGAAAATCTATTTAGTAAAAATAAGCTTAAATTGCTGAAAGCTGTTCTTAACAAAGGTGAAACGATCATTTCATAACAGATGTGTCCTGAATGTCCGCATATAATTAATCAGTGCATGAAGGGCAATGAGTGGAGGCTTAAGAAACAAAAGCTGTTTAATTTACCTGTAATGACTGATTTCCAAGCTGATTAACATTAGGTAAAGAATTTCCTCTGTGGAACCGAAGTGGTGCTGGTACAAGCTGCTGTTGGTTGCTACTCTATAAATGCAAATGAGAGAGGAACATATATTGAACGATAGTCACATGTACAGTACAGTATGTACACAATATATAATATCAGTCACTGGCATCTAAACTGAAAGCAGGCTCCTCACATTTGCCTCCACAAGCCACGCATGCTAAACTTTACCTAAAACCTGCCAGTTTTGACGTCCGTCCCTTGGATAGCTGTGCACGTCTTTCAGACCAAAACCATTTAATATTGACACAAGACTGATACCAATCAAAAGTAAATGTGTTTACAACCAGTTGGATGTTCATAAGTACTGTAATAACCATGTACTGTACAGTAGTTCAATGCAGAAAAGTTGGGCATGTGCTACATATTTACAGTAATGTGTTTTATATCTTCATATATCTGCAAACCTTTGAATATAATGCCCAAATTCACTCCGGCCATTACCTGTACAGAAAAGTTTGCGTTCAGTTAAATTACATAATGTTCTATTTTCATTTGCAACCTTTGAACGGCTAACTTCATCGTTCCTGGTGCAATTTTGATGGACTACATTCACCGCAAACTTTAGGCCCTTGACCCTGGGGCTTCCACGAGGTCTAAGACACGACCCACCAAACCCCAACCTCTCACAATTGAGCTAAGAATGCAAGAAAGCTAAGCTTCAACTATGGATTTGATATAAGGACAATAACTTCCTCCAACTCCATCAGAAACTGTTGATAAAATTTAGAAAGTCTGGAAAAATCCAGCGACCTACAAAAACATGTTGTGACCCGCTCCATAGCTTGCGGACCATCTGACTAACGGAACAGAGCCTGAACATTATGCAGACATTTTAACTTGTAAACCTTTAATGGTTTCCTTCACTGATCAAGAATGCTTAAACCAGATTAATGCAAATTCAAAGGCAAAATGCAACTGTTAATGTCAGCAAGAAATATCCCCACCAATGTGGACATTATGTGGTCTATAAAGTGAAGACATCCCAAGCACAAACTCTGGATGGTACCTCATATTCTGTGAAAATGTACTCTGTACGGTCTGTACCTTATTAAGTCTACAGTCAGTATTTTTATATTTACAGTAAGAACGAGGTTCTTTCACAGGGCTCTATAAACATTGTGGAAATACTTATTCCAAACAATCGAAGCTTTGCCTTAAAAAAATATTGTTATTTGTAAATTTATGACTTCGACAAATTGAGCACTACTAGTAGTTTTGAGGGTATGATATGGTCTCTCTGATGCACTTTCTTGGAATTTCCATTTCTCTATGTTCAGCAGAAATATTTGAAGTAACCCTCTGTTGAACAAAGTAGACTCAAAAGCAGGAAATAAGACCAAAATTCAACCTTGGGAGTACTACTGTACCAAACATGTTAAGTACTCAAATTACTGTACTGTACAGTACTAATCTTGAGAGTTTATGTGTTCAGATACAGTAAATGAACGGCTTCAGTTATCAAGTGTATGCAAAGTGAAAAAACTCGCCAGATATTTATTGCACAATTACTAACAATTGTTGGTCGTCTGGTGTACAGTAGTTTGTAATACACAATTTAACTTTGCCATTATATCAACCACAATATCACTCAGATGAAGACACAAGACCTTTAAGAGAATAAGATGCATTATTTAAATTCGGCCTGCCAAGCTACTGCCTTGAGTATCACTCTGTAATTTCACTGTGCCAATTTTTGAAAGCTGTGTACTGGAACTTTTACACATCCCCAACATTCAATGATACAGTCATTGATTCTACACTTGGCCAAACACACACTATTTATCGAGCCTTGTCGCCGCTGTTGTCGTATTTGTGTGATCGCTCTTGCACAGCGGAGAAATATTCACGAACTAAAATGGGAGCGGAGGGTGTGCCAGCAGTCAGTTAAAAATAGAACTTCTAAAAATATCTTAAGGTACAACACACCACATAACCCATATTAATGAGCTGACACAAAGGTGACTGTGAGAAAACAGGTTAGCTTTATTATCTGCAATATGTTTGATTCACATAACAGCAATAATGCATACTGTAGCAAGGATACAGTATCAATGCTTCAATAGGTAGGTACAGTATCTTTCACACTGCATGATCAGAAGGCTGGCGCAAGGCTCTTCTCTAAACCTTGTTGCATAGTATTGGGCTATTCTTGCAGTTGGTCTTATCCGCTAAATTTATATCTGTTTCCAAGCCATAGCACCAGTACGTATCAGTACGTTTAAGAAGCGACCAAAACCTTATTTAATGGCTTATGCTTTTGACGACGTTTCTTAATTTCTGTGATTATTAATATTGTGTACATGTGTGCCTCTTCATATACTGTATTGGTTGTTTATCTTTGTGCCTTGAGTGATCTGCAAAGTGTGCATTACAAAGCCTCTATTTATTATCATATTATTGTTGATTCATCTGTCACACAAGTTTCTACACGTCTGACCAAAGGTCCATATCAAGAGAGAAGCTCTTTGAGGTTCAAATTACCAGTGAGATAATGTGGTCAAGGGTATCAAAAATAGGGATGTAGTCCATGTCTTGTTCAGAGCATCATGACCTCAACCATGCAAGCGTAATCTGCGCCTTCGTTTTCGAAGAGTTCAACACCTTCTATTTTCGTCAATGAAAAGTCCTTAAAAACAGCTCTTTAAGTGAAAATGGCTTGTAGTATAAAATAATCCAACTTCATATTTCAGATGGCAGTCAAAAATGAATGTTATCTGACTCAACAGTCCTGATAGAGCTACTCAAACAAAATTTATTGCTCAACTGCAAGTTTTCACATGGAGCCCATTTTCTGCTTTATGTAGATGTCGAGGGCATAATTTATCAAGCATAACATTTTTAATCATCAAAATGCTACGCAAAATGGTCCCATTGCTATAAAACTACACAGATGCTAAGCTGTTTTGTTCATAACAGTAATATTTTCAATTAGAGGCCAATATCAGAACCTTCAAAACCTGCTACACATAAATTTGAACCCTAAATAATCCCTCAGGTTCAGTATGCATATGAACTACTGTACGTATGTGAACCACTCAATAGTAAGAACAATGATAGCTTTGAGAATATTTCAGTGAGCCTAAGAGCGAACAGCTCAGAACAATGACAATTTTGAACCATAATGTGGATTGCTCTTAGCAGTAAGCACTCACGTTTTTTTTTTGTGGTAGTGCATTTTGCAACAATGTACTCTCATTAAAAATCACTTGATGAAAAGCCTAGTCTCATTAAAAGCCAGTTGTGTCATCAAGCCATGATGAACACAGGGCACCCCATAAGATACAGTATGTTTGTCAAATATATTAATTTCATTATCAGTTACCCTACTGTGTATACTGTAGACTGTAAGTCTTGTTTATTTAATTTGGATTCCTTTTCCGTTTCTTTGCAGCATAGGAATATGTATGTATACAGAACTCACTATTCTTACTGTACAGCCTTCTTAAAAAAAAATAATATTAATAAAAAAAAAATGAAGGACACAAAAGCAATTAATCATGATAATGAACTATCATGTCATCTCAGAACTAAAATTAAATTTATTCCACGATTTTTTTTTCACCAAAATTAAATTCATTCCTAAAGTTTATTCTATCAAACACCTGCAAACAACTCCTGTCATTTTGATACACAATAATGAGTGTAGTGTTTCCATAGTAACCAAGACTTTCAGTAGAAACACTGTAAATATACAATACAACTGACTAGAATCTGTCCAAAAAAAAATCAGCAATAATGTTCATCAATCTCATGACTTTTTCTCAATGCACTTTATCATGATCATTATCATTTATTTTGATCTGCTGTACCCTATTCAGAAAGTGTATTTATACCACCTTTTCTGGAGCACACATACAATTGCATATATATTAGACTTTTCAATTGCCACTGTAAACTTGCAATTTCTTTCACATTCTCTATTTGAATATGAAAACAAACTTTATTTGATCAGGCTGTTGCTAAAAGCTATTTTCTTTTGATACAGCACAAAACATTTTAACCGACTTCTTTTACTGTGGTCCTATAGTATACAGTAGAACTGCCTTGAACTGGTGACATTTGTGACCAGAAATTACAGTTCGGTAAAAAGACAGACAGAACATTTGATAAATAAATTTATGCACCCAATTATCATGTCCAACAATGCAGTGTTAGAAAATGTTATTGGTTGCAACAGAAATCAACAATTGAGGGGGCTATTCATTTAACCTCTCAAGGGGCCATTTGCTCCCCTTACCTTATACAACAGATTCATAATACACTACTGCTTAAAAAACATCAAGAAATGAACATTTTTATTAATGTCAAATAAATTAAGTTAAATGCACACAAGAAATACATCAATGATCACCAAAACTTTGATATGTACACCTCTGAATCCGAAGACTGTGTATACAGTACCTGTCTATTATCAAATGACAAAAAAAATTGAAGAATAATTGCTTTGCATTTGAGATATCCCGGCCCAAAGTATATATACAGTACTTACTGTATGTACAGACAGTACACTATTGTACTCTGTATAAAGATATTTTGGAAATTAATATCTAGTTTTTCTTTGCAAAATGATTTGTTACCCCAGCAAAATCAAGACAACCTCCAGGATGCATGGTCGTCCATTCAATCCAGTATCGTACACAACATAAATAAGGTTACGTGTACGGGGAATTAGTTGTCGCCCTCTATTACCCAAATTTGACAGGGCAAATTCAAAACTGTAAAAGTCAACCATGCACATCATTTTATATCTATAGAAGGAAATTGAAACTTGCATGCCAAATGGCAGGTAAGAGTTGATACTGAAGGCCTTAGAAGTACTATACATTATGGTGTTCTCATACCAATTCCACTACATTCTGACCCTTCTTTAATGTAGGTTCACTATATGTAATACTGTAAATTGCTAGTCAATGCTGTTCACTATGTCAGGCTAGTGTTCGACAGGATCATACAATACACCTCAGGATTTAGCCAAGTGCTGCGCGATTTCAATTAAAGGAAGACATCTTGCCATTAAAAGCATCACCTGCATACGGTAACTATCTTTTGGAATTCTCCATCTAGTAACTTGGAAGGGATGTGTGTGTGTTTTGGGTAGGGGTGGGAGAGGGCAATTTACACTTGCAAGCAACTGGAGTTTGTTCTGCCATAGTTTGAAGTTGTGTAAAAGTAAGTTGGCCTGACGTGACGATCCTAGCAGGATCTTCTTCAAAGGCTAAATGCATAAAGTAACAGTAACAGAAGGGACAAAAACACGCACAGAATATATAGACAGGGTAATGAGCATGGTGAACACAAAGAGATGGATGTTAGGGGATTAGTAGACAAGGAAGTTTGAAGTTGTCACAAAACTTTGTCACTTGATGAAAGGTAAGCTGTGCTCTCACTAAACTGGTAGGAGATCTCCAAACTTTCATGATTTGGATAAGTTTACAAACTGTGACAAACTTACCTTTCTCCTCACAACCATTGCACACTCTATATTCCATGCCCTTGTGTGATCTGGCAACCAGTTAACATTGTCTTTTCAGTTCCTCAGTGACTGGTTAAATTGGTTGAACTGGCCATCTCATTGTACTGAACAGTACCGCCAAAAGCTTTGAGACATTTTAATATTTAATTGGTGGTATTAATATTTTGAGATATATCTTCATTCAGAGGTTAGTTACTGAGAGTAAAATTAGACTTGTGGTTATTTTCCACACTCTCATTGCATGTAACTTGATCAGGTTGATACTTGCATTTGGAAGTATGCATTATGGGTTTCCAATATCAAGTCAAAACAAATACTCTCTTTCCAGATTGTACGAGAATGTTATTTAATGGCTAGACAGGATCCAGTATTCAATTTCCAACTCTTTATCTTTAATTATATACAGTAACTTCTTACCCGCGTGCACACTGTCTACAGACAGCCCCGTTCTCTGATTACCATCTTTGATGTATGCAATGTGTATTTATTTATTCATGTATTTCCTTGCTTTCCAGTTAATTTCATGCACCACTTGAAATTTATGGAATCTACAGAATAGGTCTTGGCGGGTTGATCTGGAGAGATGTACAGTAAACTAATTAACCACTTCCACATGCTACAAATACCTACTGTTCACAGTTTACAGTAATATGTGAGGTACTAATTCATCTCACTATGTGTGCCATCAACGGATTGAGACATCTTGAGACACTAGTGACACAGTATATATAAAGTAAGTACAGACTACAGTGATGCAGTAGTTGTCTGATCCAGTTCAAACCATCAGTATGTATCATGTAAAACGTATGTATCATGTAAAAAAGTATGTATCATGTAAAAAAGAATGTATCAGTATGTATCATGTAAAACAAAGTCAGAGCAAGAGCAATTTAGCCTTTCATCTCTTTACTAGTCTTGACTAGTATCTATTTTTTTCTCTTTTATTTCTTTGACGAATCAATCTCTAGCCTCTACGGTTGAAAAAGTTGATGAATACATGTCATGAGGGTACAATCAAGAACGTCGCGAGCTGGACACCATACTGTATAGTACCTATGACAAAATGCTGTCATACTACTGTCCCATTTATTACAGTTTCCATATGTAAAGAAACAAAGAAGAAGGAAATTAAAAATTGGAAGGAAATATTTTTGTTTTGGTTCTGCTAAATACTATGGGTAGTATAATTTCTTAGCCAAGATAGGCTAATGTCTTTTCTACATGAAATAAGTTTTATTTAACGCACGATGTCATCATTTACCATTGATGCTAAAACATTTCTGGCTCCATTTGACGATTGTTTGTATAAGACTTGCATCCTAAGTGTTGAACGTAGTTGGTTAAACAGAGTAACGAATCATACTACAGAAGTAACAGGAAGGATAGGCATGTGTTCTTCCAAAAAACAAAAAATGCTAGTGCTCACAAAAACCGATATTGGCGATATCGGAACGACACTTCCACTTTCTTGTTTTAAATATTATGACCTACAACAAGCTGAAAAGTGCGTAAGTGTAAGCCCTACCAAAGCAGACCCCAAAACAATGAAATAAAAGGAGTTGCAGTTCACTGTTGTGAATAACCTTTTGAAATCAGTTCTTCCAACCCACAAAAGAAGGCAGTAACTGACAGCGGTTGTTGAATATTCATGTAGCATTGTGAATGATTGTAACGCCCCATCACAATAGTAAAGACAACAAACCATGTACAGATCAATTGCTACATACAGTAACAGATCAAAACATTGAAAAACCATTGAACCAACACCTTACACATTGTGGTGTAAGGGAACCTTCAAAACACCGCCGCATGAAATACAACTTTTTATGCTTGAGCTCTTTACACTCTCCTTCAGAGAAGTGACACCTACAGGTACAATAGTTGGGGTCACGATTCACTATATTTTTTTTATCATGGCAGTGACAGACTGTGGTTTACCTCACTGTCCTCTTGAAGCCTTTGCTCTGTAATTATTGAGAATAAACAAGAAGGGGAGGCAAGATGAAAATAGTCCAATGTACCTCCACTCCAGCACTCTGGCTACTTCTTAAAAAGAAATAGCTACAATCACACAACTGTCTTCTTTCTTTGAGAAACTAAAAAAAATTTGAAACACAGAAAACAGAAACTACAGTAAGGCTCTGGTATATCATCTGTACAATTTCTAACTAACCCTGATACATTCAACTTCAAAGGAAAACTATTTCTGTCAAATTTCTCAGAACTTTCTGAATTTTTTTGAAAATTACTGAAAATTCAATATCTATATGGCACTTAACCCTAGTCATCCTAGAGGCATAAATTCCACTTCCGTGCTTGAAAAGGTAATCGGTAGAAATTAAACCGCCAAACAGCAGTTATCATTTGCATTACGCAAGCATTCTACCTACTTGTGGCAAGATTACCCCACCCCACACACTGCCGACTCACGTTATTGCCTAAATTGCCATATTGGTTCTCAGAAAGGACAGTTTCACAAAAATCCCTGTCTAGTCCATTTAAACTGTACATCTGTAATACAAACAGCTTAAAAAGATAAACAGTTCCTGTAGGATAATACCAATCAAAAGTTCTGAGAAACTTTGACTGTATATACCATTTATCATGGAAACTTTGAGTGATGTCACATACAGTCCCAGAGTCCCACTCCCGTCCACGCTTGTTTTCAAATTGGTTTTGCTGGGTACTTCAATATAGCAGATTTGGCCCATGAGTCAGAAGGGCAAACCTGGTTGGTCTCAGTAACATACACCATAGACACAAAAACTTTTCAAAATAATCTAGGAGCTTTGTGACACTTGTGACATTTGTTTTACATTCCTCTACCCACAAACCTAAGGAAAGGCAAACTATTACCTACAGGTACGGTTTCAGTATACATTATGGCAGTGCTGGTTTGCAATGGTAAACTTATGCTCTCCTGGCTTCCTAAACATGAGGAAAAACATTACCCATGGTAAAGTTCTTGTTCAACATTGTGATCATAATCAGACACTGAGAGCTTTGGATTTCTTAAATCAATAATGACATAGTAACAAAAGACCAATGTTTTGATAATGGCCACCTACAGCCTAGCTAGGTAGTATTATTTTATCTGAACTTTTTACTGCTATGTACAGTACAAATAGTATGCAAACTTGAGCATGGCTAAGTACTGTAAATTTGTAAGTTGATATTTTGAAAGCTAAAAATTCCATGGTGAACTTCAGGCAAGTTCTTCTCAATGCCAACTAATTATGTCAAATGATTTTGAATGGTAGATTTGGAAGGGAGTGGGCAGTCATCCTAGAGAAGGTTATCTGAGGAAGGGGAAGGGCAAAGTGCAAGAATTTTATCAGTTTAACAGGTAAAGGAGATTTTTTTGGAAATCCACCTAACAAGCTACCCGACATGAATTTCATGTATTCTTTCCATTCTTCATTTCTATTTTTAACTACAACCTGTTAAATAACTAGTTGAATTAATCCCCTGGAATTCTACCTGTCTCCAGAAGGGAATCATGTTGCAGAATTGTAACCTGCAAAGGGAAACAATAACTTCATAACGTTTGATGCTGTACCAGTAAAATATGTGTTTGACAAAAGCCACAGCCTTCTGATCACAGACTTCTGAGACTACAGTACATATGGGCGATTCCATGGTAACTCGCATTACACTTTTTGCTGTTTTTTTATAATCCAAGTGCTGTGGCTTGAATATGGGTTAGTGTAACTCCTCAATTTTCTGTGGTGTTATACCCAACATTCATAGCTACAGTATGAAATTATCAAGAATTATAATTCTGTTCGCCTTAATGTATGGAGCGCTTCCAAATATCGGTAACTCGCATTACGGAAAAAGGACACCTGAAAAATTGACACCGGTACAAAATGGCACCGTGCTCAAACAAAGAATGATTTCTTCAATTGCAT
>JAIPMN010001719.1:0-25536 GCA_020650975.1 Apostichopus californicus | reverse complement strand
AATCACCCAATAAATTGCATCTGAGGGGTCAGTCAAGATGTAGACTTTTCAAGGTCAGATAGCGAAGATCAGCCCCTTGGAGTTTGTCTGTAAATTACCAAGCAACATTATACCTGCTGGTATGTACATGTAACAACCACTCACAAGATGTATATGATCAAGGAGCGGTGGGGGTCGCCTGTTTGAAAACCTTTCGACTCATAAATACCTTATCAATGCAAACAATAATAACTCAAATGAAGTTTATATGGGTATAAAGCATGATGCACTCTAAAGATAAAGGTATATGTAAATAGCATTCCTGTGACTTCAACAGCGGTCAGTCCGTATCGACACAATAAACCAGATATGAATTCAAATTAAACATTAACAAAGATACATGTAGGCCATTAGGCTGTTATTTCAAATGCAGTCTTTTCATTATACATACAGTCATCAGGGTGCAGCAGACCCGTCCTAAAAGTGAAAAAGGTGAAACACACACAGCGTCTATGGGTAACAACCGGCATATATATGTAATGACCAGCGTCCAACAACGACCCCCGACCCAGGGCCATCAATATCGTGTATGAACAATTTTATAGAGATCTGTTTGATCCAAAAGATCACAACAGTAAATTATCTTCTCAGGAACAGGGCTTGTTTCCCTCTCAGAAGTCAGAGTATGAGTGTTACATACCTGCCGTCCTGTAGTTTTTTAGAACAATTAAGTCTAAACTAACTGTCAGATATACTGAGTGGTTATCTCTCCTAAATTAAAGGTAAGACCCCTTTGAAGCAAAAGAATATTCAATCCCCAAAGTGACGTATTGCGCCTGTGACCCAAAGAGCCAAGAGATTATTCCCCACACACTTCCTGCATAATAATACAAAGAATTAATTTAAGCTAATTAACTGACAACTAGAGTCTGGCAACACAAAGTTTGTTTGTTTGTTTTTATGAAGGAATGACAAATGTGATGTCTCTGGGAGAGGATGAGTCAACCATGGAGCTATAAGCAGAGTGTTTATAGCTCCATGAGTCAACCCTTGGAAACTTGGAAAATTCTCTGACAAGGATGTGAAGGGACTTCAGTTCATTGAACTGGAAAAGGGAATGACTATATGTGCAAGGAGAAGATGTGACATTAATTAATGGGAGAGTGTGATAGGAGGTATAAACTAATAGCCTTCTATACACATAATAGTAAGTGGCTATAAGTAATACATAGTTTGTAATGTCAATAAAATTGAACAGTTCTACCAAATTAGTTTGGAGAGATATATTTCAGTCAAGATATGAATATTCAATTCACCACATATACATTTATGTGGTTCTGTGCTTAGAGGGTGTCGGTATGTACACATTAGCTATTACATCTGTCGTTGAGCTAATGTATTAACATTTGCAAGTGTTATTTTAAAATGCAGAAGTAAAAGAAGATCATTTTTGCTTGTTTTATCCCTCTTTCAGCTTGATCATTCCTAAGTTATACTGTATGTGGATCTGCAGCATTCTATAATTCAAACAAATCTAAAGTTTTAATACATATAAATATATATACATATATCAGGCCTCGACAAATTTTTTAAAACTACTCGCCAGCTGGCGACCGATTTTAAAATTCTACTCGCCAAAACGTTAAATTTACTCACCAGTTTTTCTCGCAAAGTGTTTGTGTGATATAAGCCTAGGTAGTATGGCCTAACTTAGGATATCGCGGTTTAGTATTACTGTTAGTTGTTTACAGCAAAAACGATCTATTTAAATTGTGCTTCGTCAAAAGTGTTTAAAACATGATATTCATGCGTTACCCGTTTGAGTTGTCGTAACGCATTTATTTAAGTTTGTAGTTTTCCAGTTTGGTTACACCTATCGTGCATCATTTAGTTGATTAGTATCAAATTAGTTTCGAGCTGGTGAACAGAGCTGTTCCTTAGGACCTGCTTGTAAGAGTGCACTTGGTAATTCTACTGTGATGTGTGACATTAGGCAATAGGCCTTTGTTGATTGGCTCACAAGTTAATAGTAAGCCTATCGTATAAAGGCAGTGAGCGAATGAGCCACTCGCCAAAATGTTGAGTGTAATGCATTTTTTGCTCGCCAGTCGCAAATTCTAGTCGCCATTGGCGAGTTGGCGACCGTATTTGTCGAGGCCTGATATATATTTACATGCAAATGGTATATATGATATGCCCACCAATTCACCACGTCTCTGTGTGCAAAGTGTTCGTGGGATATCTTCTTGTAACTTGTAATGTGATATGCGAAGGCAATGCATTCCTTTGTTCATTGGGATTCAGTTTCTTTTGGGTATACCCTTAAATTTATTGATTGTACACTTTGATGACATTGTAGAGTATTCAAACGCTTCTCAACTGACTGGAGTACCTCAAGCTTGAGACTCATATGCACTTTATTTGCACACATACTGCAGGCAGATTTTTGAAGCTATCTGATATATTGTGCACACCCATGCAAGTGAATCTTCTGTAATGTCACAATTAGGCCCAGGTTAAGTGATATGCAGGGCCTAAAGCCATGCAATGGGGAAAATGGACTTAATTTATGTCACATACATATGTATAAACTACAATAGCATATTAATTAATCACACAAACCATGATAATTAATTTGACAATTGCAGTTTTTATATTATTACAGTTTGTCATTGACTATATTAAAGGCTCCCTGTCATAAAGATAAGCTGCAGCTACTGCCAAATCCTCTGCTGCAAGGCTGAATTATGTCAAAATTCAATAGAGAATTTACTTCGCTTCTGGCTTACCTGTCTACCCACAACCTTAGCACTCTCGTTCTACCGTGCCTAGAATGAACTGGTAACCTTTTAACACTGTGTATCAATCAATAGAAATTATCTCGACAGACCAGCAGTTCCTATGTGAAATCCCATAGGTTTGTGTCTTATGTAGCAAGATGCTGCAGCCCTCTCAGCATCCAACTTCTGACACCGTATACCTCAAGGAAGACTTCCCAGAGCGGCTATAGTCTGTCACATCAAAGTTTTAAACCTTTTTCACTGGCTTATACACCCTGTGCCCTACCAACCGAGTTATATATCTAGCCCTTAGTTGGCGGCAATCCCTTTGTATACAGCCATTTCTCTGCACCAGTCAGAAGCCACAGTACCTTGCATACCTTGTAACCAGGGATTGCAACCCAGTTCCAGAACTCAAGTTTGTTAACGGGGATCTAAAAGGTAGTTTTTTTCTTTCCAGGGGACATGTTGATGTGGTACACTGCAGTATAGTGTCCCCAGAATGACTGTTTGAATTGTGCACACTGTGGGTGTGTCTGTGTGACAAGTTACCGATAACCAGGGGTTAACTGTTGTAGAAGTTATGTGAGAAGGCATTAATGCTGTGATACAAGACTGTAAACTTTGAAACTTTCAACCGTACTAGTAACCTGTATAGGAGCAATTTCAAAATTATGGTTCTTCTTAATTATAACATTTCCTTTTTACTTTGTATTGGTGAAAAAATCTTCACTTTGAATTCTGCATATATAATGAGTTGATTAATCAGTGTTGAAACAGTGTTGATTCATCAGTGTTGAAACTGTTGATTCATCAGTGATGAAACAGTATTGATTGATCAGTGTTGAAACAGTGTTGATTCATCAGTGTTGATTCACCAGGGTTGAAACAGTGTTGATTCATCAGTGTTGAAACAGTATTGATTCATCAGTGTTGAAACAGTGTTGATTCATCAGTGTTGATTCACCAGGGTTGAAACAGCGTTGATTTATCAGTGTTGAAACAGTGTTGATTCATCAGTGTTGAAATTGTTGATTCATCAGTGATGAAACAATATTGATTCATCAGTGGTGAAACAGTGTTGATTCATCAGTGTTGATTCACCAGGGTTGAAACAGTGTTGATTCATCAGGTTTGAAACTTTGGATTCATCATTGTTGAAACAGTGTTGATTCATCATCGCTGAAATCTGGATATTATAATTGCTGCCCAGTTTCGTTTCTTTCTTTCAACCTGTGAACTTTCTTTAACACTTCTGACTCATTTTGCTACACTTTCTTATAGCATTTACTAAAATCCAAGTGCATCCGTTTTTGGTCGGTTGGGCATTACACGGTTTTCAGCCTTTTGTCAAACCCAAAATGAATATGATCCCTACGAATAATTACCATCAGTTGTTATACCACGACAACCATCCGTGACAATCTGAAAAACCAGTTATAGTACTTTTTGGATCGCTCTTTATAGTGCAGCTACTTACAACATATGCACAATAATTAACCCCCAGATGTTCGCAAACTGGCCTGTAATTCTTATTTATTACTATGATTCTGCTTCTTATTTTAATAACTTAGCTTTAAACTATTCATTAAAGCTGTCACGTTGGGTTTTTTTTATTGCAAGAAACGCCGACACCTCGTGAGGTAATGAAGTCTTCGTATATTTGCAGTAGTATAGACTGATTTCAGTTCCGCGGGTGACAAGAAATGACGAGATATTGTAACCTTTATTAGCTGTTATTACACTTTCTTTATGTACAAACCAGCTGGTAGAAAAAAATGGATTGAAAACCTCACAAAAGAGTGTTAGTATTAACTAGTGTGGCTTTCTCTTGTGCTCATACAGACAAGAGTTGTGTTAGTCATAGTAATATGTACAGTATGCGGGCTTGATATTGTAAAGTTATATATAATGCACTACATGCTGTAAATGATTTTATTGAGATGATAGTAATAGTATCTAACATTTTTGAATAATAATTAATATACAGATTTCATAAGTTTATTTTATATTATGTTTTTTTAATATGTGTATATAGTAGTCTGGCATTGGGAAAATTGTTTGCAGGTACAGTAGTAATGTACTATGGTTTTAATGTATTCATATGGTGTTAATAAATTGTACGCTCGTCGCTAACCAGCATGTAGACAGTTTAGATTATTATATAACGATATCAAGATTTAAGACATATATGTATGTGTTTGACAACCACACGCTCTTGACATCACGCTATGTATCTTTGCAGTGTCATGTTTATGTGTTTGTTTTTTTTACCTTAAAGCGATCTATTTAATCTACCATTAGCAATAGGACCTATACACAAGCCTGTTTAAAGCAAAGACAATTAAACTAGATTTAAAAGACAAAAGAAAAAGGTAACAGGGAAAAAGACAACAACAAAAACACAAAAGAAAATAGGTAAAATTAAGATTGAAAAGTAATACAAAGACAATTATTTAGACAATTTCATGATGGATTACATATGGTTATATATAAGCAAATTCAAATCTTGTCCTTTCATTTCAGTTTGTCTTACAAAATAAATTGATCATTTTATTTCACTATTTCCCATTCTCAAAAGGGTATATCTTTCAATTTTTCAGCTATTAAATTTTATAATTTTTAAATTCTCCAATTTTTAAATTTTAATATGCGTGTATGTAAATTTTTTTTTATTTCTTTTGAGTTTCCAATCCTTGTCACTTTCTGGTGTGTATCAAATGAAATGATTTAATATTTGTTCAATATGTGTAAAGGGCTTCAATCTCTTGATCCAGTGATTAGATTCTTTCGAAACTGGAGGCAATATATCTGTGCAAAACCAACCCAATGACACAACTATTAAAAGTATACATCTCAGTATTGCAAATTATACTCAGGCTAATTACCAACTTTTTGCCTTTTATTTTTCTTTCAAAATTAGAAACTGCTTATACAGTTTAAAAAATAGAGCTCTGATGATTGCAATCACAGCTGATATTCCACTCAAGTTTAGAGTAATTAATGTTTTGTAAAAGTGTCAAGTGTTCCTCTATGTCAGAAAAAAGCCAGAATTATAGTCAGAGATTCGATCAACATTAAGGGGAGTGAAGACTTGCGTACAAAGAAACGTCTGATGCCGGTAATCTGACCTAGTTTGGAATGAGGTGTAACAGAAGTGTTAGACGCCACCATCGATCCCAGAAAATACACACAGCTTGCTACAGTCGGTAATTAGACACTAGTGTACAGTCAATACATGCAGCTACGGTCAATACCCACGGCACAGTGTACATAGCAGCGATGGACATCTCAGGTCCAGATAAAAGATAACAAGGTATCACGTTTCATTACTGTCTGCATTTTGTAGCGACAAGAAAAAATATGCACTTGCAAGCAACGGAAAGTTAACTTTTTCAGAGGGCGGCACACGTTTTGGGGCTTTAAAGGAGAAACTCTGAATTTGGCCTGGACCATGCATGCATGGTAGACAGAGCTGTATAGTGAATTATGATGCAGTTAATTTGAGTAAAATGTGAGCTGTCAGAGTCCACTTGGTCCTAGTCTAATTCTGAGCTGGGACAGAGGAGATGGGATGGGTGGTTGGCCGGTGGTTGGGGGAGGGGTGGTTGGGGGTTGATTTGGCAAATTGACGGTCCAATGCACCTGAGTCAGAAAGCCAAGTCTAGACCTATAAAGTAAATTGGACTAGAGTCCAGGTTGGGACTATTTCTGTTAGGTATACAGTATTACCTCTGCAATGCTGTGAAAATGTGAAGTAGATTTATAGGCTTAAGAATCAATATTTCTTATTACGACAGACTTAAATAAATTAGCCAAGATTGGAAACATCTTTTCCGATGACAAGAC
Organism: Apostichopus californicus; assembly: GCA_020650975.1. Taxonomy (NCBI): domain Eukaryota; kingdom Metazoa; phylum Echinodermata; class Holothuroidea; order Aspidochirotida; family Stichopodidae; genus Apostichopus; species Apostichopus californicus. Next base: position 18,928 of record JAIPMN010001719.1, on the reverse strand, counting down.
CTTAAAGACGACAACAATTATAAGAATAAGAACGTGAATTATGTCGGAGCCGACCTGCCCACGAGAGAAATACAGCTCTGCCAACTTTAATCGGCTGCTTTTAAGGTATATTAAGTCAGTAAGAGTTTCATCCTTAGCTTTGCAATCGTTGATGATAAATTTTCGTGAGTGATCACCATTCGAGATCGGTCTCAGTCTCTAATTTGCTCCCATCGGCAAACTCATTAATTACTTTTATCAATCGATTTGGAATATAGAGTGAGTCAGACAAAATGTGTTCTCATCTGAGCTCAAATCATGTCGGAATTGATGAGGCTGTTCCAGACAATTTAAATAAGCATTCTCAGATGGGCTAGATTTTGGAGAAAACCAATGTTTTATCGTTAAAAGAGTCGACCTTCCTGTTGCATAATTCTCCAATTAGCTTCTTTTTTTTTTTCTTCTTAATAGCTGCAGGGACAAGTTTTTATCATTTTCGTTTGTTGTCACATGTAAAATGAACTTTGGTGTCATCATGCAAGTAGGGTAACAATTTACAATATTTAACATTTAATATGGATGTAAACATATCAATATAGTATTGCTCATTACTTAGTAGGTTTGTTTCAATTTTATTTATTTATGTATTTATTTATTATTGGGGGGGAGAGAGGGAGGGGGGGTGGGGATAGTTTAGTCATTGTATCTCTTCTTGGATACAATTATGACAAGTTAAAACAAAATTATAAACCGCAAGCTACTTTTTCCTTCTTCTTTTGTTTTTGACCAAAGAGGGAAGAAGAGATAATTGTTGGTGCCCCATCTCTTTTGTCACCCGCAAAATGATTTGACAAGCGAGCAATTTAATTACCGGCTGGAGCCAGAAAATTTTGACAACTGAGTACATGCACGCCTGCATGCCTATATACAGATTTCAGTATTAACGAGTCTGCCACTGAAACAGATGAGCTACATTCTTCTTTTTCTTCGTCTTCTCCTCCTCCATATTTGAAATATTAGTAGGTACACTAATCCAGCTGTTACATATACTGTGAGACTTGATCCAGTAATTATCTGTAATAGGTGCTATGATCTACTGTAGCTAGGTTGTAAAAGGAGAAAGTTGCATTTTTTTTCTCCCCCAGCATAAATCACTTGTGCAGTTTGTAATGTCGTCCTCTGAGCGAAACGTGGTATCAGTTTACCGTATGTTGTTAATTTTGTTGGTAGGATTTTCTTTAATATGTGTGATCTCTGACTGTCTGTATTAATATACTGCACAACACACTGTAATACTATACAGTCTGTATATATGTATATACTGTACTACAGCATATGATGTAGCGTGTTTGAAGATGAACTGTAGTACTGCCTTTGTACTGATGCCTGCAAAGTGGTGAGCGTCGATCATGCTTTGTTGCCGATGTGGAAACAGGTTTAATAACGTAGAGCAGCTCTCTTTTACACCAAGTTCTTCCTATGCAAATGGGAGTAATTTGGAGGTTATTACATTTTTTTTTGTCTCGTTCAATATCGATATGTGAAGAAATGGTTTCTCTTGTCAGCCGGAGACCCTGAAGAGGCTAAATTTTACGTTTTTTTCCTTCTTTCATTGTCTCTGTCTGTGCTTCTGCGTCGAGTATAAAGTTTTAACTGCAGATTCAGCCGCGTGTGTCGTAGACATTCAAACCTCGACTAGTATCTCTATAGATTTTCCAGCGAGATAATCACACAATCCTGTCATAATTTAAAGCGACTCGAGTCTGACGGAGAGAACTATCATGCTCTTTTTTCTTCGATTTTGTGCAGCTGAGCAAACATGAATAATTACCAGGAGAGAATATACATTGGTAGCTAGCACACACATCGTATGCTAGCTCTGGTGCATGCATAATAAAGTCAATGGATTGAGTTAATTGATACAGTGCATAATGTAAATAATTATTAGTTATCCACTGGGATCTCGAAATTACATATTTTTCAGCAGAGGAGGATTGATATATGAGCAAATGGAAAAGACTGTGGATGACCTGTGATGTAGTCAACTGTTACATAATAACACCGGTGCATATAACATTGACCTTTTATCACTTGCGGAATTGTTGAGTGTATGCTGAGGTCAAAGTGAACTTGCTTCAAGTCTCCTGCTGTGTGTAGTGATCTGTACACATCAACTGTGGCAAAATAATCCAGGCAAGCTCCGTCTGAAAAATATGAGGGTAAAGCGCCACCGTTGATAACCAACAAAGTTTTTGCTGATAGATTTTATATAGATGTCGAACGGGGAATGTTTTGCAGCTGTTGTTTGGACGAACCGACAATAGCTGATGCAGAAGGCAGTACGCGTGCCATGGAAGGGATAGAAGATTTTGTGGCAGATTTGCCTCTGTTGGTGAGTTATAAATAAAGGAACGCCAAAAAAACAAAACAGAAAGATATGAATATTTAATTGTGCAAAGAATGTACTGAGTAACTTTAGGGCAGTTGGTTGGTTTGATGTATTTTGACCCAGTTTAAGTTTTTTGTTTGGTATCAACCTGTCACAGTTAAGAGTGAACGTTAACATGCAATGTAACATACTTTCAGTTAATGGTGTTTGATGAGTGGTAACATGAATCTGCATATGCTGTATGCGAGATATATGTAACACAGTTAATGAAGTGGCCATGCAGTAGCATATACTGCTGTATTGTGCATATTTAGGCTTGTTTCATCAACCTGATATATCATAAGCAAGCTATAATGAAAAAATATCTGGAAGCTTTCATCATCAAAAAAGGAATTTTAAAATCAACTGTTACTTTTGTGGGATTTAAACGATGACAGGATTTGATTCCGTTAAGGTTCACTCTTCATTTCTAACGGTCATTTCAACAGCTTGCCCGAGTTTGGCTCGATGGATGTAGATCATGATGTAAACAAATACAAGGTGTACAGTAGATAGAAATTTCTTAATTTTTCACTTTTTGGGGGGAGGGGGGGGGGGGTTTAGACATTCCTAAGAATCCTAACAATGAGTATTAAGTGAGGTATGAAGTGCCACTATATCTTACTGTTGGTGTATTCTGCTCCACTAATTGTAGAATTTCCCAGTGTCAAATGTGTGACTGGTCTAAGAACGAAAAATAGAAGCGTTATGTTTTGTTCCGAATTTTGATGAACAGACTTTCTTTGAACTTCAATACATCTGTATACATTGTGACATTATGATACATTAGTGCAGCGCCTTGCAAACTTCATGGGCTATGATCCAGCCTAGAATGTTAGGTTTCCATCGCAACCCATGTATTATCACCCCACCCCCCAAACTGCCCTCATATTTGGTCATTCATCATTACAGTGACACTTGAATGTGTGAGAGCGTGGTGGCCAATTGGCTAAGGCGTCGGACTCGTGATCCAAGGATTGCTGGTTCGATTCCTGCCTAGTTCATTGCTTTGTGTCCTTGGGCAAGATGCTTTATCTCAATTGCCTCTCTCCACCCAGGGGTTAAATGGGTACCTGTGAGGTAACTTGTCATTGGGCGCAGTATATAACTACTGCCGACTGGAGGGATTGTCTCTGAGACAGGTTATCATTGACCAGGGGTAATATAAAGTCTGTAAAGCGCTCTGAGACCTATCGCTGGTATTAAGCGCTATATAAAAAGCAAATATTATTATTATTAAATATTATTGGTTGCATAGGCAAATGGTCATGCATGGCTCTCTAATCCCTTGCGACAAGTTTGTCGATCTTGGCTAGAGGGATCTACAAATGCAGTCCTGAGATTGGTACACAGCTAGGGCCACCGTTTCTTACTCACCTTTACATTGAGTTTACAAAAAGTCAGCATTTTTCTGTGGTATATCCACCCTGAGATGAATCAGAAACATAAGAAATGTCCTACAATTCTCTGGTCCTATCACATGTAGGTCATTGCGCATGTATTGTCATACATATCAATCCATGCAGAGAAAGAAGTATTGAGGAAGGAATCGTATCATGTAATCGTATCATGTAATTATAGTTTGCATATATACCCTAATTGATTGTACATAAACAGAGATTGTTTGTTAATAGCTTCTAGGTAACATTTAAGTATTTACATTTGTCAGAGTGAAATGATGATTTCACTCCCAAGTGCTGGTTGACTTTTTATATGTAAAAGGAAGAGTGAACTTTATTTGAAAGGAGAATAAAACAATTTATTCTGAAATTTTCACCTTACCTGACAGTTTTTGGAATTGAAGAATAAATCTGAGGGGAATGTTCCTAGGTACTTAAGAGCACAAAGGACTTAAAACTCATATTTACTTCGCTCCTCGCTTACCTGTCTCCTCACAACCTTAGCACCCGTTCTACCGTGCCTATAATAACCTTGGTAACACTGTGCGCCATCCATGACCGGCTCCCGGTCCTGTCTTTAAAAGCACAAAGGACTTAAAACTAATATCAGTAACACATGTGGGTGTGCCATTTTGTCCTCTGTAGGCCATTTTAACTGTGCAGTGCCTCAAACAGGTGAATCAACTTAAATAATGATAGCATTATGAGCTAGAGCAAATAACTTTAATATTTTAGGAAAAACATTCCAACTACCATCTCTACAAGAAAGGAAAAGAGGAGTAAAAGAGTAATCAAAGAAAAAATGATAATTAAACCTTCAGGCGCTAGTGGTGCTATGAATTTATTTTAGACTTGCTCAAGTCTGCTCTCATGGGCAATATATAATGGCTATAAATATATATATCAAAGCCATTATATATTGCCCAAGTAGAGTGATATCAATATTGTTTGCTAGATGTTAAACAATGTTGTACATTAAACATGTTGTAGATGTGCTAAACATTGTCATGGGTGCAGATCAGTCTTGGATAACGGTGGGGACGCGTGTCTATTCTCTGATACTATATATCATTTGCACAATGCTTGATCAAACTACGCCAAAGTTCAATACAGGGCGGGGATTTGAAATGCAGCGTTTGGTCAATACAAATTGGTGGGGACATGATATATCATGTCCCCACCACTGAAAAAGTTAGTGGGGATGCGCCCTGCTGTCCCCACCAGGATCTGCACCCATGAACATTGTTAAAATTTCTCTAGCCAAAGATTAAGATTTTATCTTGTACATTACTGTTTATTTTACTGCTTTGTTTGTCGATTTCGTTTGTTACTTGTTGAAAAATAGTGAGCATTTTCCTCTCTAGCAGTGTTAAAATTTGTTACTTCATCCATCAGGGTGCTTTAATCGTGAAGAAGAATTATTTTACATCAGTCCTCTCCTTACCCTGTCTCATATCTACAACTACATTAATTTAATACCTAACCTGTCCTAGAAATATATTTGCTACAGTTCTATAGCACTTTTGTTATTATTACTTATTGTTTCGTCAAACCTTGGCCAGCTACTCTAATTCCTGTTCTCTCATGTCATGATCGTGCTCCTGAGGAAGGTTTGAATGTCATATATCCTGTCATAATTCTGTTAATTTAACGAATATATTATCATAATTGAAAAAGGACGAGGAGAATTTAGAAATCAAGCAAAATGATGTACTCATGGACTGTATACAATCATTCTATTTTCTTTAACTGAGACATTTCATGAGAAGATTTAACACAAAAAATTGCCAAAATTTCCTTAATTTGGTATTTCATTATCTCACTAAAAACTCGAATTATGATGTTGATGTCTCAGGATCCAGAAAGATATTTGATAATCGTCAACTGGATTTTAACTTATGAAAATGACTGTAATTTTCTAATTTTTTTCTTGATGGATATATGAGGTTTTATGTTTAAAAAAAACAAAAACATACATACATGAAAATAAAGTCAACACATATCACAGAGGAAATTTTTTTTTGCATTCATATAGCAGATACATAACAGATTAAATTATTTAAGGAAAAACATATTAATAATCAAACGTTATATCTGTATCATGTTTTAATAATTGCATTTTGTGATGCACTCATTGTATAGCTGCAGAATCAGTGCAACTTGAAGCTTGCTCATTTTAGCTTAATTTGCAACTTTTAGCAGATTTGTGTTTGCATTGGAATATGATTAGATCTGAGGAAATAAAGAAAATATTTTTCTTATAAACTTGTGAAAGAAGTCAAATTGAAAATAAAAAATAATTAACTGCAAGGTTTATGTTTAATTATCGATACATTATGCACCTGTGTCTTACAAAACAGCTGCCTTTCCTCTCCTTAGCTGTAGGCGTGATATATCATTAATCTCAGTAATAACAAGAGAAAAGTCAAGTTGAACATACATTATAATACTATAAGTATAGATATAAAATATGCATGAAGTTTACCATTGTAGTTGCCTACTTGAGCTATAAATTTGTGACAAGCTTCCATGCATTCAATTTTACATATATATTCTTACTGTATGTTACACATGTATTCCTACAACTATTCATGCATGCCTGCCTGTGTGTTAATTAACACTACAGTTAGGATAATTCACAATGACCTAAACCTGTTATTCTGTCCTTCCATATGTATGCTTGTGATATACATGTAGTACTGAATTATAACCAGGAAAAACTGCAAGTTAAAATTGGTCTCTCTCAATTGTAAATGAATTTTTAAATGTGTGTTATATTGACATCACAGCTAATACAACAATATAGCTTTAATGATATTTCAACTAACTTAATAACAGGAAAATTGAATTGATTGAAATCTCTCGTAGATATGCAGTATTTTTCACACAGCTGGGAATGTTTCGACCTGATTTGTCATCGGTCCCCTTTCAAGCCGATAGATCTCGGAGAGTTAATGCAAATTTGCGATCTGTGATACAGTAGATCAAATATTTTAACAAATTGCAAATTGTATTACAATAAAAAGGAAAAAAGGAGAATATTAATGAAAATAATTAGCTCATTTGTGGAAGCAGAAATACATGATTAAAGCTTTGGGCTAGATATTAGTGAGTGTGTGTGTCTGTGTATCTCTGATTATGTGTGAATGGTTGTGATGTATGTGACAGACTCCCTAAAATTTAATTATCACCCAGCTGGGAGCTAGAAGTTCCCTTAATCCTCTCTTTGTCCCTCTACCATTGATCTCCTACCTCTCCTCTTCCCCTGTTGGTTTCTTTCTTCTCTCCATCCTTTGTTTAGTAATCCCCTTACAACTATCTCTTTGTTTTAACCATGCTCATTAACCTATCTGTATTCAATGCATGTGTTTTTGTCCCCTTCTGTTAATGTTAACTTGTCATTTAGCCTCTGAAGAAGATCCTGCTAGGATTGAAACGTCAAGCCAACTTAATTTTACAATATTAATGATGTCAGGATAGTAATATCAGTTGCTTTCCAGATGAGTTTGCTAGGTGACAATTTTTTATGAATTTTGATATTTGTAGTTCTTACGGTTCTGAAGTTGTTTCACCGTTCCCCGATACCATTCGCTAGTTGTCATGAACATACATGTATACAAAAACAGGAAAAATTATTCTCCAAGAAAGACTCCACTTCCCGCCACCTGAACAAATAGGGAATATTTTTATGTCTGATTTAAGTGCACACGGTTGTACTGTGAAGTGGTATGCGAGAACATGACAGTGAATACTGTACTGTTGATGGCAGTTGATGGATCTGCACTATATATATATATAGGCCGAATAAGAGAAGATAATTATAGTCTAGGATCCCAGCCAGATAGACAAAAAATAGCATCGTTTTTACTTGTAATTGTAAGTTGTACAAAATGGAATGGAATATTTTAAGCCGTCCATGATTGCAAATTAGTTGTAGAGGTGAGAACAACAATGCATGATGCTGCTGAGATGTAGATCGACACTATCAAGAGATTGATGCAACCTTATTATAATTGGTTTAAACATGGTTATACCTGAGAAACTAAATTAACATCATATTATAAGCACTTTTGTGCCATAAAAGATCTAATGGAATATTTTAAGTCAATGCAAGGTTGTAGTTTGAAGTACAGGCCTCTGTGAGAACAGTGCTCAGTTAATTTTACAGTGTGGACTGTACAAAATGGAATATTTGGGGATTCAACTTTTTCAGTCCACGATCATATTGTATGACGTGGTATATGTGAGAACATATATCAGTAAACTAGTCTGTACACTGCATGCCAACTATTATTAGATTTACATTTTACACTATATATTGAGAGAGTTATATTGTTGGTCAACTTGATGTGGTTTTCCTGAGCAATGAAATTACCATCACTTTATACTTGATGTGCATTCATACAAAATGGAGTAGAATGTTTAAAGTCAACAATTAGTGCTGCGAAGAATTGTATATATATGTGAGAAAAACAGTGAAATTATTGCAGAAGCGCCTGCATGCAGTTCATATTAAATCAGCTGCCCGCATATTAATAGATAGATGTGCATCATAATTTGTAATTATAATTCAAAATTGGATATGTCGAGAAACAAAATTATCAGGATTTTATAACTGTTTTTTTGTTTCATATTAAATGTTTGAAATTGTACTCGCTATTTGATGTTTCCATGGTTCTTCGTAATTGCAATCGTAATATTTTGGTCAGCTTGTATGTGTTTTTAATAATTGACTCTTCTCAGCCACAGTAACTGAAGTTTATATAAGTAGTCACTTCCTCCAAAGTATTTAGCTTGCTAAAAGAACATCGTTCCAGAAAATATTTTCTTGGTGTCCTTCAAATTGATTCCAAATCTAGGTGCTTGACTACATACAGTATAGTCAGATGTCCAAATGTGGTTAAGTGTTTGACAGTGGTACAGTATAAAATTTGAATGGTCTTGTTTGACTTGCATAGGCAAAGCTGGTGTCCTTTAGAAACATCACTCCCCCCCACCCCCAATCAGCCTCCTCAGTCCCCCCCATTCCCTACATACTCACATGATACAGATCTCATATTCGACAAACACACATTGACCAGTTTTGCCAGCTGACTCAAATTCCCAAAAGTTGCATAATTTCACTTCCTGTTAGACTATTCTGAACTTGTTTTCATATGCTATCAAAAAATATTGATAATTTCCTAGTCAATTATCTATTTCATGCTCCGAAATTGTTTTCTTTATTTTAATGGTTCAAGTCATGACAGTAAATATATAAAGCAATATGAAATAATTATCTCTCCGATAATTCAGTACATCCATAATAAACGAGACATTAAAAAGTATTATAGAATTTAGGTCAAGATTGTTTAAAGCTGGTGATCAGAATTAGGTTATACGGTCAGACGAGTGCGTTACTGTGGTGCGATTATGCACTCCACACAAATCCATCCAATTCTGATGGTATATTTAATTTCGTTACCGTGGAAGAAGATACATATTAAACATTGTCTGTATATCCTTTCTTCCTACAATCAAACTCACAGTATCTGTGAAAATCACATTGACTTTGTGGTTTTGTATATATGATGTTATGTTCTAGCACAGCTTGATTTCCATGGGAACAGCTTCGCACAGTTTAGTATAAGCAGACCTACTATATGGGTTAATGTATATTCTTTTGATACAGCCCTCACAAAAGTTATAATAAGAGATTCAAGATTAAAATTATTTCAAGTTTAATGGATGGATGTGTACAGTATATGTAAAATAAGAAGGGAACTTCTCTTCCCCCCCCCCCACTTCTTCCTTCTCTCCCTGTTCCCTCCTCTGTTCTTTGCCTTTGTCCGAGCTCTCATTCCACTACTGTTCCTTCCATCATCTCTCCTTTTCCCCCTCTTTGCCCCTCCCTCCCCTTTTCCCTCCCTGTCTTAGACCCTTCTAGCTTTCCCCAAATTCCCCCTCTCCTCTCTCTTCCCTCTCCCCTTCCCTCCTCTTCCCTACCACATAACGAACCCCCCCCCCCCCAAAAAAAGGGAAAAAAAGTAAGTTGACAACTTTGGTACATTTTGTAATGACAATAGGAACAGAAGTGGCCTGAAAATTCATAGTTTGTTCAGACATTCATTACAATTTTGGAAATGAAATATAAACACAAAGACATTTTATTGTGAAATTTATTAAATGATTACAATAAATTATACCAACAAGGTGTGGGGGGGAGCATAATTCAATGAAAAACATAAGGTTTTCTTTCTAACTTTTGCTGTTAATTTTATTTTAAATGAAAGTGTTAACAATTCTTAGCTATGCTAACCACCAGCTGAGTTCATGTGCTGCAGTGCCTTAGTAATTTATATACCGCTAAATTTGCACGTACAGTATGTACTTCCCTTCTTTCTACAGTTCCAATTAATAGTACAAAGCAACATTCATTTATCAGTGGTTTGTATATATTAAATTGCTAATGTACCCTGGAAATTCAGTCAGCTTGCTCCATTAACTCAGGGTTTTTATGGCTTTCATGTATGCTCTAGAGGCTTAATGTTCTGCTTTTATAACGGCAGTGAGCATTTGTCAAACATCATTTATCATATGTATCCCATCAGTGCATGGAAACATGTTTGTCAGACAATAAATGTGCTCCAGTTTGCTCTTAATAATAATAATAAGATATTTGCAATAGATTGCTGCTAACCAACCCCCAAAAGAAATGCTTTCTACGAGGAAACAGTTAAGAATAAGCGAGAGTTTTAAATATTTTCAAGCCAAATGTAGGATAGGAGCTAATAAGGAAAAGATAGTGACTTCCTCAAATGAAAAAAAGGGTACACCCTTTGTTATAGAAGAAATGCTTTGAAAGTATTAGTTTATGAATTTGAAAGGAATTATTTGTCTTTTGTATCGGAAAGGATTTGTAAAATATTTATATTGTCACTTCTGTGCCATGGTGGTCATATTATTTTCATTAAATTTTTCGACTGATATAAAAAGAATTTCTCCCCATTGACTCTCTGGGTCAATGTCCATGACCTCTTCCTTTCGAAAGTCAGCAACCGGTTACTTTCTGCAACAACATCTTGAAAGCAACAACATCTTGTAACAACAACATCATGTACTTTCTGCAACAACATCTTGTAAAGCATGAAAATCATTTAAATTTCAAGGTGTGGTCATATATATCCATCCTATATGTATCTAGTTTTATTAACCCATAACTCATCACTGCCAATAGTGATGTTGATATGGAACTCTTCACTGTTTTTATTTGTTTTTGTTTTAAAATTTCTGTTCTGTGACTTAAAACCTTCTTACCGTCTTATAATTAAGTTTAGAATCTTCTCTGTGTATAGTTACAGTGTGATGGCCAAGGTTGATTAAGTACTTTGTATATCAACTTTGCATATTAATTGTATACATTAACAAGGATTGAAGACGTAGCATTAGCCTGTTTTCAGAGGCAACTGGCAAATTACTTGTGTAACAAGCTGATTTACCTTTACGTTTTTATTTTTATTTTTTATTTATTATTTATTATTTATATTTGCTTGTTGTAAACATAAGCTGAGCATTGAAACTTGCTTTGAAAGTGCAACACTGCTTCTGGACACCATTCTTATACTTAATATACATTAAACGTAGCCATTTTAATTGCTTCCATTGGTCATGTAATTCTGTTACTGTTGTAAGCATACACAAATATCAACGGCAAGCGTTTATCGCAAGTAATATCTGGTACCAGCATTAGTACTAATCAACGAGGACCAGTAGGAGTATATACCACTTTGCTAGAATACAAATCAAAGCATCCCTGGATTGACTGCAGGTCCAGGGAACAAGAAAGGGGTTGAACTGAAAGATGCAGGTTACTATCCCACCTGTAGAGGGGTTGAACTGAAAGATGCAGGTTACTATCCTTCCTGAAAAGGGGTTGAACTGAAAGATGCAGGTTACTTTCCCTCCTGAAGAGGGGTTGAACTGAAAGATGCAGGTTACTATCCTTCCTGAAGAGGGGTTGAACTGAAAGATGCAGGTTACTTTCCCTCCTGAAGAGGGGTTGAACTGAAAGATGCAGGTTACTATCCCACCTGAAGAGGGGTTGAACTGAAAGATGCAGGTTACTATCCCTCCTGAAGAGGGGTTGAACTGAAAGATGCAGGTTACTATCCCACTTGAAGAGGGATTGAACTGAGAGATGCAGGTTACTATCCCACCTGAAGAGGGATTGAACTGAAAGATGCAGGTTACTATCCCACCTGAAGAGGGGTTGAACTGAAAGATGCAGGTTACTATCCCACTTGAAGAGGGATTGAACTGAAAGATGCAGGTTTCTATCCCTCCTGAAGAGGGGTTGAACTGAAAGATGCAGGTTACTATCCCACCTGAAGAGGGGTTGAACTGAAAGATGAAGGTTACTCTCCCACCTGAAGAGGGGTTGAACTGAAAGATGCAGGTTACTATCCCACTTGAAGAGGGATTGAACTGAAAGATGCAGGTTTCTATCCCTCCTGAAGAGGGGTTGAACTGAAAGATGCAGGTTACTCTCCCACCTGAAGAGGGGTTGAACTGAAAGATGAAGGTTACTATTGTACTGCATTTGAGAAATGTGACGGCCAAAAAACTATTAAGCTTTTAAATTGAATCGTAGTTTTTAATTTAACTCTAGTTAATGCTAGATGCATGCCCTGGAAGATATCCTGGGATTGTTGCCTGTTGTTTGAATTTGCCATAAATCATGGTTTTGTTCATGAAATTTGTCGTTAGTTCCTATTTTGTGAGGTTATTAAAATATTGCAAAATATGGATGAAACCTTGTGCACTGAAGTAGGTTGTTTTTTTCTTGTTTAATAATTTGTGATGTGGATATTTAAAGCAGTACATGATTAACATATTAGTTTCTTATCAACACAGAATTAAAAATTTCAGTACAACCCCTTTAAGAAACAGTCAATATTTAGCATGATATTGAATACTCTAGGAATATGACTTAACACAGAAAAGGTTTCTTATTTTTCAATTATAAATTTACAGTAATTTTATCTCCTGAATGATTAACAAGATTTCAAACCATTAGAATAGACTTTACAACCTTGGAGACATGCACATAAAACCATTAGCCACCACAACATTGTGACATAATTGTAGAATTCTGAAAGCCAATAATTACAGCTGTTTAGCATTTGCTTGGCTTGAAATGTGTGCATATTTTATAGCGAAAGTTATATTTTGGTCTTCAGTTGAGCAGTTTTTGTGATTTTGATCGATACCAGCATCGAAGTTTTGCCATTAGGCATCCAGGGTTATATATTTGTGCAGTCAACTGGATTGATCATTTATCTATCGTGTGTATATATATCTCTGCATTATCCTTCTCTGTGCTGTTCAAGGTTATCAACAATACGCATTGTGCAGAAGAGTAAAAGATGTAATGAGGAGATGGAAAATGCTCCAAGTTTCATACCAAAGTTTGTGTAAAAACTTAAATAATGGACAAAATTGTGAATGTTAAAAGTGTAAGGATATATTCCTACAGCATGAGCATGTTAAATAGTATAATTAAATGTTTGACTTAAAAGATCATTTTGTCAAAAAGAGAAATTTTGTATCCATACAATTTTTTTTTGGGGGGGGGGGGGTTGAGGGGATGAGGGGGCTGTTTACCCAACCTGCATGTTTTTTTTAACTTGAGTTACATTTAACATTAAATCATGGCAAAATCTTCTTTCTGAATGAATTGTATGAGAAAATAAAAATCATCTAGGTATATTTAATATGGCTTAAACAGTCATTTTAATTCCCCACACAGGTATATGTCATTATAGCGCATGAATAATTTTTCACTTTTCAAAAACCCAAAATATGTACATGTACTAAAGCTTTGTGTATGTCTATGTGACTCCTTCTATATAGTTTCATCTAGATCTGTATTTAGCCCAATTGGCAATTAAAATGCCATGCAGAAGTTGTTATCTTCTTCAGGTTAAACTTAAGGGCTACCAGTGCAGTTAGTTTATCCATCGGAGTGCTCGACAAGTGGATTGTTAGTGGACGTGAACGTTGTCTGTATAATTTGAGTAATAAACTCGGCTGTTAGCACTAGTCTATTCAAAGCTATACTAGTGCAGGGGTTCTTACAAGGGCCAGAGAAAAACATGGATTGAGCGAAGATTGACTGTTAGGGTGCTCACGCATAATTTAAGGGTCCATGCACCTACCCGATTAGTTACAAGAGTATTTGTCAACTTATTCTTTTGCGGGTCATATCAAAGTATTTCGTAGTTCCCATCCCCTATAGATAGAAAACCTATGAACTGTTTTTCTCTCTGGTGCTCGAAAGTTTATGAAGCTAACCTACTTATCTCCTTGAATTCTTTTCAAATATTGTTGCAGTCGGACTCAAGTCCCCTTCGTCGTGAATTTATTCTTTTGATCAGGGGCGTGTAACTCTGAAGTCACTGATTGATCGATGAATAATTTGCTTGCTCTCTTACAATTTATTGATAATTTCCAAGTCAGTTTTTTTAGTTCTTAGTAAAGCTTTATCAGAGATAAATATTGGCCTGTATTTGTTATCGTTCCCTTTACCTGTCAAATTCCTTTAAAGGCATTGAAGACTCACCCCAAACAGCGTGCGTCCATCTGAAAAGTAATAACTTTCCGTTGCTTGCAAGTGACATTTTGTTCGTGTCGCTACAAAATGCAGACAGTAATGAAGCGTGATACCTTGTTATCTTTAGCTGGACCTGAGATGTCCATCGCTGTATCGTTTATACACTGTGCTTTGGGTATTGACCGCAGCTGTATGTACTGACTGTACACTATAGTGTCTAATTACCGACGGTAGCAAGCTGTATGTGTATTTTCTGGGATCGATGGTGGTGTCTAACACTTCTGTTACACCTCATTCGAAACTAGGTCAGATTACCGGCATCAGACGTTTCTTTTTGCGCTAGTCTTCACACCCTTTAATATGAATATTTTACTCCTGATATCACTTAACAATATATATATATATACTATTTGGCACTTGTGTTAAAGTAGACTCTATACTTCACAAAATTTTCCTCTTCAACATCTTTAAATTATAAGGGGGGTGGGATATCTTTTCTTGCCCCTCCCCCTTCCCTTTCAAGTTCTTAGAAATGTCTCATACATTAAAAAGCCTCTTAACTTCTTTTTTATTTCTTCTCAAATGCTGATCTTGAAAAAGCGAATAATAAAAGTGATTTATAGTTTGTGGTTCAAACTCCAATAAAACTGTGATTGATATATTTCTTGGTGTTTCCAAGATATTTCTCCTTCCTACAGCTCCAATCTTCTGTAGATGGCCAGCAGATTATTACCTTTTCAACAGCCTCCCAGAGAAAAATACTCTAGGAATATTTGCACAAAATCATCTCAGATATTGGGTTTATTTTACAAATATTCTTCCCTTGAGACATGTTTATATAACCCTCATAGACTTGCTTCTTTGAATATTTTGGAAGGACTCTCCATTGATTCTCACATTGTGGTTAATTATTGCCAGAACACGCTCCGATCCGTGTGTCGTCCTTGAATATTCAAATAATAAGAGCATTATCTCGTAGGAATGCACCACTCGAGTGACAAAACCCTAAAAAAAAAAAAAAACGTGGCCACAAATTTTTCTATTCCACGCTGGAGTTTATTATGTACATTTGATTGAAGGGCGAGGATGGGCTCAACATCATTTTTGAACTGTTGAAAAAGAATATCATACACACTGTTTTAATGTCTTTGCCGGCTTTAGGTGAGATACCTTTGATGTACAGATATATGGGAAAAAAAGTGTAAAACGTAACCAAAAAATTTATGGTCTTTTGAACTTTTTATTATGTACAAATTGTTTTCAAATTGGTTTATGTGTCAGCTAATAAATTATCCGGAATGGCATTGCAAAGGTGCCGTGTAAAATATCGGCAAATTGCTTTACAAGTTTAAAGATGCTAGAAGCTTTGACCACACCGGAACCATATATAGTATATTATAACACGCAAACGTCAGAACATGCAAAATTGCAACGTGAAATTTGAACACATAATTTGAATTATTTTCCGTACATTGGAAAATCTGTTATAAATCACCTGCTTGTGGAACAATAGTAATTATATATGTAAGCATGTTATGACAGTTATTTAATGTGGTGAAAGCAATTTCACCGTAAATCATGGCACTGGTTTACATAATTCTGCTGGCTGTAAACATTTCACGTGAATGTGCTATGTGTTGAGTGGATGAAGGAGCTAGGTGGCTTGAGAAGCAATAAAAGGCATCTTCGCAGAGGTTGTCGGTTTCAGCTCTGTCTGAGAGTTACATTGGAGAGAATCCATCCATGCATTATCCCCATCTGAAATGGTCTTTGAAACTGTAATAAAAAAGTCCACCAAAGCTTATAAACAGTCGTAAACATTTGGGGGAGCCATCCCAGGATGAAGTGTTAAGAGCCATTTAGCTTTCTCTGTATGCATATGAGGATGCTTAGCATGATCATAAAGTAAACTTCCTTCAAGGCTGTGATATTCACGTGAACATATCTTCACTTGACACGGGTATAAAATTCATATATGCAATGTTTTTATGTCATTTTATATAGTTTTAAATGAACATGCCTTTAGGCTATAAAGAGGATCTTTGGGAGGCGATGTAAATTTCATATTTTTGGTTGTCATTTTCTGCGTATACCTATCGCTGTCCTTGTGAATAGTAAAAATGAACCTATTATTATTTTATTTAAAAAAGGAAAAGATTTTGACTGTATGTCTCTAATACCTAAACAATCTTGTGTATGAATAAATTTGCCGAAACATTCTACAAGGGCAAATTAGGAACATATTTTCCAAAAACAATTGTCCTACTTAAAGAAGACAAAATTGTTCCAAAGCTTCATAATTTTTGTGAGATTTGTATCTAGATGTGAATATACCTTACTTCAAGTCACACTTACCTGTCTCCTCACAACCACAGTACTCTGTGGTTTGACCAGGTAACTCTTTTAGCTCTGTCCTGCCAAGTGACTGGCCAAATTATGTGTCCCACTTCATTATTCCATACCATCCACGAAAGTGCTTTTCGTGTCAAGAAGTTTGGATAAACAAACTCTTCATCTCAAGTTCCTACTTTTCCTTTGGTAGGCAATGAATTATCTGAAGCTTGAAATTTACTCAATAAATTTTGCCAGGAGAGATTCTGATGAGATCTGCTCGCATGCTGGTGGTATCTTAGTTCTGTATTAGAGTTGCGTATATTTTTTGTGTTTGTAACAAATCCGTAAAGAGCAGTATATCGTTCGCTAATTTAAGCGCCTTTTTGGGATTGATTTTTCTAAGTTTTGCAAATACAGATCACAAAAACCACAAATTTGAGAAGTTGTGAGACAAAAAGAACTGAAAGTTTTTTGTATGTGACTATGTGTCATTATGGATCAATAACCGCACCTTTCAATTAATATTATCTGTATGCATGCTTTACACAAAGGATAATTCACATTCCTAAAGATTAAATATGAATTCCTTTACAAGACATGCTGATATATAAATATTATATGATGTACTTCCCTGTGATCTCTAGTATGTTCTTACAGATGGACGGTAGTGCATGCTAGTATTAGGTATTCTCTACAGCACAAATATCACTCAAGTACTCAGCCTGATTCGGTTCTTGCTTGCTGTAGCGCATGCATTTGTTATTTAGAACGGCAGATTGCTTATGTTTTGCAATGGAAATAATTACAGTAAGCCAAGGACAATTATCTGAGCCTTAATCCACTTTATGGAAGTCCTTGGAGATCCTCTGTGTCGTAAATACTCGCACCAGATTAATTTTCGTCAGCGATAACGTTTTACCATACACTGCATTATAAATAGGTCCTTAACCTTGTTCATAGGAGTTAAGCAACCTTGTACCATGATTGGAATAAAATTACCGTGAAGGAGGGTATGTATAATTAATTTTGGCAAACATTTTTTTTACGTATTAGATTAAATATAAGTGTTTATTATCGCACACGAATGTGTGTGGGAGATCGGTTCATTCGGTTGTATTTAGAATTTGGTTGTGTCGATCTTCCGTGCACAAATATGGAATGACTAACACCCTACCTCTCACCCATTGACCTGGGAAATTTGATCCCCCTCCCCTTATCAACTTCATCTCCTTCCCACACATCCCTTCCCACATACCCCTCCCCTCTCCACACATCCCTCTTCCCTCCCCTCACATCCCTCTCCCTTCCTCTCCCACCCTTTCCTCATTCCCTCAATGTGCCAATCATCATTGTAACTGTCATATTAACACTAGACTGTTTATGGTTCAGGCTGTGTGCGTGCATATATCCCCAAAAGACTGAAACAACATTAATTTCATAGGATTTTAATAAGTCACACCTGTTTTCTCAATTCTTATGATTACTTTTCGCTTCAATAAGAAACCTGTTGCAACTTGTTTCTGACATTACATTAACATTTTTACATGTAAACAAAAGAAGCAACGTCAGTATATATATTGCATTTTTGTGCCATGTATGAAGATTCCCTGTTTTTTGTCCTTTGTTGAGGATGATCGCTTTACCACTTTAAATTTAAATGTAGGAGGAAATTATTCATCCTTCCAGTTGTATTGATGTACAGTAGTTAGTATAACAACGTTTTATGTGATTTAATACCAGATTATGAAATGTCTGTCCTGCAGGAATTTTTTTTTTTTTTTTTGATAACTTTGAATAAATTTGATAAATTTAAATAGTCTGTCTTATCATCACCCAGTGATGACCTTTGACCTATGCATTAGATTCCAGCCATGCGGCCAGGTAGTATACATGCCTTCAATTGTAAATCAGTCGAATTTACTATCTGCTATACACTCCACATATGTCAAGTCTGTAAGACTGTAACCTTAAATTGGCATTTTTTGCCCGAATAGTTTCTTGCGAAATGCATTCTTGTCACATTTAATCTTCTAGCCAATTCACGTATCGACGGTATCAACAATTTATCCAACTTAGCTCGAGGGTGTGATCGTCGGTTTCTAGCCGGCAGATTTTTATTTGACCGCACCAAATGATGTAGTTGATACGGTAGCGTGATATTACTTAAATGTAATCTTGACGCGCATTAAATCCAAA
>JAIPMN010001717.1:0-24299 GCA_020650975.1 Apostichopus californicus | reverse complement strand
GCCCTCCCAAGAAATGGTCAAGCCCCCCCAGCGCCCCCCCCCACTGAAAAAATCTTGGCTACGCCACTGCTTAAAGGAGATGCGTTGTCTAAATGTTTCTAAAGCTTCTGGACCTGCTGCAATCAATCCGTATTTGTTGAAGATGTTTGCACACCATTTCTGCGTTCCACTCTCATTGGTTTTTAGTAATTTATGAATGAAGGTTATGTTCCTAAGGACTGGATATGTGCTAATATTACCCCAATTTTCAAGAAGGTAAGCCCTGTAATTATAGGCCCTGTAATTATAGCAAACATGAAAAAGTTGGTGAAGGATAAATTGTCAAAACCATACACAATCTTGAAAATCTGAATCAAGTCACCACGTAACCTATAAGCTCTCATCCAAAGTCACAAAGTAGCATTAATATTCGGCATAACTTTTTTCTAATAGGGTTATGAATGAGTGGAACGGTTTGCCTGAGAAAGTTTTACTTGCAAGTAGTGTGAATGGGTTTAAGAATGCTTTAAACAAGCACTTTAAAGGCATTGAAGACTCGCCCCAAACCGCGTGCGGCCATCTGAAAAAGTTAACTTTCTGTTGCTTGCAAGTGACGTTTTGTTCGTGGCGCTACAAAATGCAGACAGTAATGAAACGTGATACCTTGTTATCTTTAGCTGGACCTGAGATGTCCATCGCTGTATCGTTTATCACTGTGCTGTGGGTATTGACCGCAGCTGTATGTACTGACTGTACACTAGTGTCTAATTACCGACGGTAGCAAGCTGTGTGTGTATTTTCTGGGATCGATGCATGGTGGTGTCTAACACTTCTGCTACACCTCATTCGAAACTAGGTCAGATTACCGGCATTAGACGTTTCTTTTTGCGCGTGTCTTCACACCCTTTAATGCTTCCCAAGGGTTTCAAGGCTTTTCTTTTTGAAGAGTGTTCAGAGAATGAAGCAGACAACGACACATTCCTGCGACAAGGACTACCACTTATCGGATGGATGCCGAGAGTTTACCTCAGCATTCGATCATTTTCTCAAATACTGAGTGAGGTGCATGTGAAAGTACCCAATTCATCATCAATGCAGTGTAACCATGGCAAAAACATGTGGTTTCAAATCCATTGAAAGTACAGATACCAACCCCATTACCAAATTCCCAAACCACAACCATCCAATCCATGAAATGACTCTGCGGCTCAGTAAGACAGCAAAGCAGCTATTTTGAATAGGTCACCAATATCTGGTTCTGGTAGAACTTTACAACCGGGAACCTAATAATGGACATGCACTTTAGCCGCAACTCCAAGCTTTCACCTAGAGATAACTTTCAGAAAGTCCTATCTGCAGATTGTCTTGGTTTTTTCATTAATTTCAGTAGCAGAAACTGATCAGGGAGGATATAACAGACCATATATAAAAGGACCCACCTGAGCCTATTAGAGTGGTCAAACTTAATGAATAAATTCAGACTGAATGTTTTCCACCAACTGATTATGGAGGTGGCCGGTGGGGACCAATTTTTCCCCCATCCCCTCCCCCTCTACAAATAGCCCTGGTACCAATGATGTTTTACAACCTCAGTCATTTTGTCAGTGTTTAGCTTCACCTACTGTAACTGGTGGTGGAAGGAAAATTACGTGGGGTAGCTTTTTCAACCTCTTAAGGTTTCTCTGACTGGGTTATCATGTGATATGATTGTAATGTAAATCAACATTAAATCAAGGAACTCTCCAAAGCATAAAACTGAATTATGGTTTCAGCTATGATAATTCTTGAAAATTTTGGAAAAGCAAATACTTGGGATTTCTAGTACAACAAACAGAAACAGAAAAAAAGGAAGTCTTACAAGAAATGCAGGAAATATTATAGAAATATATTAGAGCTTTGATATTACATTCGATTTTAGTTTCATTGATAGAATATTACTAAATGGTGGTTCAATAAGTTTTCGTACTGAGGAGCAAATGATTTAAAAAAGAACGAATATAGAAAATGCCAAACATTTATTGGACCGGATATGAAGATTATTACCTTGAACGTTTGCAGGCAAAAAAAAAGAAAAAAAAAGGATAAACTCAAGGATTCAAGGCACTTTTGACAATTTTTCGTTGATTATTGTCTTGTAAATACCAGAGGTATTTATACATCCCCTTCTAATACTTTGATTTAAGTTTTCCAAGAATTTTTGGCAACTAGTTTTAATTCATGAATATTCATGAGGTTTACATAAACATGTTTCGAATAAATAGGATAACAACATGGCATTTGATGGTAAACGATACTAGAACTGACATGTACAGTTTCACTTGAATGTAATCGAATAAGTTTGTGTCTTTCCTGTATATTTTGCACTTTGTTTTAACATTTTTTAACTTGTTATTTAACATTAATTTTAAGATGATACGATTGGGGAATATTCTTCTTGAAGAGATAAACGGATGTAGCTATTATGGGCGACCGTTGTTTATAGATCACCCAGAGTGTATCTGTTGACCTTAATTTTTCAAGAAATGAGAAAAGTTAAACTTTCTAGGAGACGGAGAGAGAAGGAGATGCAGCAATCGGTAAATTTCTTACTACTGGCAGTGATTCGAGGGCAGTTACTCCTTCAAGCATCAATCTTATCCCGAGTGGTTAAAGCTCTTCGCAGCATCCCAAACAATGCCCAGTAAATGCTCAGTGCTTTGGACTCAGTTGTTTTACGATATAACAACTGCCTATTTTGCTAACCATTTAAAACTTGTGTGAAGAAAAATGTTTTCGGAAATTGTAAAACATTCGTCTGCAGCATTTGGAAGACATGGAAGCAACTTTCTGTCTTTGACGGGTAACAAGTAACAGCAATTTTCTTTTGAGGAAAATTGATACTTCATCCGGGGTTCACTAACCTTTAAACCGTTGCTAAATTTTTCAAATCCAATGACAACGGTAATACAAGAACACTCGACCAACATCACAAATCTGGACATGTGATTTATGGAATGACTTGTGGGGGTAAAGTGCAAAAAATTCTCTGCAATTTGATAAAATGCATGATAAAATGCATGAAAGTAACTGAAATATAGTTTCTCTGTATATGTGCTAAGTTACTACTACAGGGTCCATATGAGTTTGGGTCTCACCATTCACAAGGGTACTAACTTTGGATGATAACATACGTAAATACTTGACTAGTAGCCATCTTATTTCGTTTGGTGAAACAATAACATGAGTAATATTATCTGGCTTTCACTTTCAGCTTGGTCTCAACCTGGGAAACATTTTGAGAGCTGAAATGTTTTTTCCACTTTTGTAACAGCAAGGTAAATACATGCAATGCTCCAATAATCTGTCACAATAACATTGCAAAGCTTAGAAAGACTTAAAAAAAACAATCACATCACAGCACTCTAATGAAGCAAGGTAAAGCACACGTATGGGATCTACTACAAGATAACATGAATATGCATGCCAATTACCATAAATTAACATAATCAACTACTATCCAGGAAACTTATGTCATGACAACGAAGCAACATTTGAGACCCTTCTTCAAGTCTGTTCGTTTCTTAATAAAGTATGATAGCAAGGCCTAACATCACCAGAAATAATTTGGGTAAATTTGAGTATTTTGCTTTAAAATATCACTCAATAACCATGAATAAAGATCATTGGATAGTACAACCTTGCTTTCAACTGTCACAGCTGCCATTTTAAGATAAGGGAAAGCGGGAGTTGAGAGGGGGGGGGGTGGCGGCATTGGGAGGAGAATGTTGAACCATCAAGTGGTAGCCTAAATCATGCAGAAAGGTTGAACTAACTCACAGACACACAGAATCAAATTAAGAGTTACATTAATTATTTTATTTTATGAAAATGATTTCATCTAACAGAAGAGACAGCAAGTAGGTATCGAGAGGACATTAAAGGAGTTGTCTGGACAGACGGCCCAAGTCGGGTGTTTTGCATCTCTGATAGAGGGTGCTATTTTGTAATGGACTGGTAGTACTCGCAGAGAATCTTCCAGGCCTTTGGTGCCATGAACCCATCTGGTGGTTGCTCATTGCTCCTGGCCAACTTTCGCATCTTAGTACCGGATATGAACAGAAAGTCGTCCTTGTTTTCGGGGTCGAAGAAATCCATGGCCTTCTTTTTATTGTTGTAAGCAGCAACCCGGAATGGAATAATTTCAAGCTGAGTAAGACCTGGAGCCATTGTAAGGACCTGGATGGAGAAAAGACATCATCACATATGTGTCTAGATTTTCCTGTTTGTAGGTTTACGATACCTTACTTCCGAAGTATCAACATTCACAGAAAATACTCAAAGATCCCATGCAATGGTTACCTGAAGGTGGACATCATCTGATGATGCACAATCCACAATTTTAGAATGAACTGGCTGCTATAACTGCAAACAAGGCACTAGCAGAATTTCCCGATATGATTGAAATTGAAATTGAAAATTGAAAACTATTTATTTCCACTTCACCATAACATAAACAAAGTAAACATATAACATTTGAACATACAATAAAAATACATTCCATAAGAATCAAACAATTGATATATACAAATGATGTGAAGTGGGGGAGACCTGGCAGAAGCAGAGCTTATCAAGGCCAGGCCACCAAATTGATAAGAAGGTACTGGATAACTCTGTCCGTGTAGACAAATATATCACAAATACCGTTCGGTACAAAATTATTTCAGGTGTAGAAAAAGGAAAACCTAGCCCTCTCTCTAGCTTCAAACTACAATTGAATTCTGGTTAGCCCATCAAGCAATCTGTTTGGGATGTTGATATACCTTCCTAAGCAAGGAGCCAGATAAAACTGAAAGTTAGATCGAAGGTTTAACAATTAAAAAAAAAAGAAATCGCTAGGAATGAGATCAAAACCTTTGTAGGTTATCGATGACATCTTCCAAAGCAGTTTTCATTGAAGAGCTATTTTAAAGCTGCTCACCAATGTCCTTATCCTATCTGCATCAGGAATATTTTCAAACAAGTTTTTAAGAAATGAATTCAGAGAAAACCACTCACCCTGCGCCCGTGGGAGTGGTCGTACAGATCCTTGGTCCCATCTGGATGTGGCATACCTGCGGGATCACGACCTACGATGTAGAAGTTGGCACCCGTGGACATTCTTGCTTTGGCGTGCCATTGCACCTGAGGAATGAGAAGAAGGGAGGTTGAGTATATTTTAAATCCATGACGACATAAAACTTGCATCAGTTCCTGCTATAAACATCTTAAACCAGTTGGTCATGCCAAAGCCCTATGATGTCACAGTACATGCTCAAAAAACACATTTAGAAATTCTACTTTTTTTCCAAAGAAACACCACTGCTTGAGCTTAGGCTTAAAAAACTCTGTAGCAGGTATACCTAGCCTATCAAGCATATAAGAGCCACTTTTCACTTTGCCTCAAAATAATTGCCGGCCAATGTTTCATTTTGGGTAAGGTGAAAGACTGTCCAGCATTCTTATGAAGAAATTTGGTAGTAATATGAATGCATCTGATGAACATGGCTAATTTTAGTTAAAAACAATACATTTAAAAATAATGCAGCTACGTAGAAATTAAAATTTCTCATACAAAATCACATTTTATGTTCTTATATTATATTCTTTATGTAATAATATTTCCACTCCTAATTAAAGCAAGGTATTTCCACTGCTCTGTTTACAATTTTCTTGTATTAAATTGTCCAGCACTTTCTCATATATTTCATGTCACTGTGAGTACTCTAAAAAAGAAATAGATTTCAACATTATAGAGAGTCCCATCATGCATGTTGTGAGTTGGTACACATATCCTAGCAAAGTGTCCTGTACTCAAAGTTTCACCCTCATGGGTTTGTACTTGCACTGGTACTCAGGGTACCTTAAAAAAATCTAGTACAGATGCTAGTACAAGACTAAGTACCTGTACTAGTGCTTGTACCAAGGAGAATTCTAACTTGTACTTTTGTACTTGTACTACAAGCCATGAGAGTTTAAGAACTAAATTGCAAAAGTGACTCACTTCCGTAGGGCCCGCATACATCATTGGTGATGGGAATATGGCCACTACTGTGCTGTCTGGGTCCAACACTCCCTCCTCTAGGATGGCCTCATGTTGTCTCATACGGGTGGCGAGTGGTACATCATCCGCCTTGGTCCAACCACCTACAGAAAAAAATGCGTTGGTAAATGTCCGGCATAAATGCAACAAAAGTGTTTGAGACTGTTCAAAGGGACATCTCACGAATGCTGTTGCGTTTGCAAAATAGTATCTTCTTTCCAGATAGGCATGTTCATAAATGCCCAGACAAATATATTCAACAGAATGTTTATTATAGATAAAATATTTCAACGTTTATTTTGATTCCTTAAAAAATGCGATATATAAGCGGAGTTGATGAGAAAAACAGGCTAAGAACAAGTTTAAATATTAAGATTTAAGCCTACGCGTCTGCAGTACATTTGACATCTATCGCATGAATAGCACAACACTCACCCAACGGATGAAGAAGAAGCACAGGCTTTTTGAAACCACGTTCTTTCAGACGGCGTTTGGTATCATTCATGAGTAAGGCGTGGCCGTTGTGGACAGGGTTTCGTAGCTGGAATGCAAAGACGGCATCTGCTCCCATCTCCCGAAACTTCTTCCGCAGTTGGTTTGGCGTCAAGCGGAATTGATCCAAGCCGTCATTCCAACGTATTTGCTCCAGGACTTCCAGGTCGCCACCCACCAGCCAATCACCGCTATCCATCACCATCTACGGGAGTAATCGGAAATGACACACATTTGCGTTAACTTCACTTGAAGTTTGAGCGGATAGGTCGTACCCATTCATGTTTTAATAATATAGCTTGGTATCCTAGCTTGGTATCCTATTGATATAACCATTCCTAGAAGGGTCAGTTGACTTTGCTTTCCATTTTCAATTATCATCGATCACAATTTGTAAGTGAGTAGTTCAGTACTCGGTGATATCACTTGGTCTTTGCCTGCACAAAATAAACACTCTAGTTATCTGAATGGATTGTGCTCATAGATCAGCTGATTCAAATGACCTGATTGAAATGACCTGACCTAATCACACCACCTCCTTTCACCACACTACATCACCTAACCTCAGATTACATCATCAAAGTGACAATCAGATGCTTATGGATAACTATACAAGATACAACCTCACCTTACCTCAACCTCACCTCACTACAACACACTGCACCTGCTCATGCCCCACTGCATCACATCACATCAATGTAAGAATCAGATCAAAGTGCTTATGCATAACTACTTATGATTCAGGCAGCCTCACCTCAACCTCACCAAAAACCAAAAATCCTGCACAACCAATTGCCTTTCATTTTCTACTGATTTTGAAATGACACTGTCTGTTATTTCAAGGAGGTCATCGTTGCATCAAATTTGTCACCTCTAAATTATAAAACATAATAAACAGAAGACCGGTGCTTAATTAAGCATGTCGGAATACAAGAAACAGAAGCCAAGAATTAATATAATTTCAGTTTCTAATCTATATTTGTCTAGTGTAAATATGTTTGCCTCGCCTATGTTAGGAGGCAGAGTAGCAATATTCCAGTGAAAATTGTAAGGGGGTGGTGGAGGGGTATTTTGGGGGAGTATTGGACTGACAGATGTAAAAGTAACTTTTTTAATTTCTTAAAGGTAGGGAAAGTGCCATTGTAAAATATTGCAGCTTTCCAATATGGTCTAGGGGGTTAAATGTTTAGGTTGAGTGGAGGGGGGAGAGGGAGGTTGGGGGAGGCTGGGGTCTTGGTATGTCACTTGAAGAGGTCCCTTCTGTTAGTTAGCTATTCTAGTCATCCAGGGAATGAAGAATTGCAATAAATATTTTTGCAAAGATGAGAATTAACTTAACCCTGGCAAGAAACTGTAACCTCTGACAGAAACCTCAAGTAAGGTACAGGCCTTCTCAGAAAGTGGAGAAAAACAAGTAATTTTTTGGGCCTATTCTGTGCCCCTCCTTACCTTGATGTATGGATGCCCGTCATGAGAGGTGCCCCACTGTCGGCAGCATCTCTCCTCCTTGCGATGAGTGTAAAATTCCGGTGTGCGGAGGATGGCTATGGGTTTTCCTTCGTACTTTAAGGTGAAGGCGGCGCACTTCTCCAGACGTTCTTTATCCTCCGTGTGGACCGGTAGTACGATGGGAACCGACTGGTTGACAGTCCCGGCTGAAAAGAAACGAGAGAGAGATAGAAGAAATCTATGAAATGTTTCTCAAATAATTACAGATCATTCCAAGCGATAACAATCATCCTTTTCTTTTTTTTAATGTTACCAAAGTTTGCCAAATTGTTTGCAGCTTAACTCTTCTGTTTTCATAGCAAACTTGTGATGATTAAATCAAAAGAAAATAACATTATCTCCGTTCCTTTTTTGAGTTTTCAAAAATTACACTTTAAGAGTATTGGATTTGTTAACCCAGTTTTGGTACACAAAATATATCCACTCGCTAAGAGGCAAATGTTTGTTGGATATAGATGTTACTACTCTTCAACAGGCAATGACATTACATATAAGAAAAGACGGGAACTAACAAAGCAGTTTGCGGAACTGCTACCCCCGTAGCGCTAAAGGAGGGAACCTCTAAACCAGGGAAACTTCAAGATCAGATCAGCTCTTTATCTTCACGACGTACTGTCATGCGTACACCAACTTCACCAAAGTCATGCGGCCAGTGTCTGTTTCATAATACAGTTATTTATCACATGCACGGTACGGTCCTTTGTGGCAACATATGAGTATGGAACATAAAAAGAGTTTGTCGATAGGTACAACTTTTGTACATTATTAAATTATATGATATATCAGATTTTAGTTCAACAAAAAATACCCTAGTTTTGACTTTCAGAAACGTCTCACGAACCCCCTGGGATGGACTCACGCACCCCAGTAAGGGAACCCACGCTCTAAACCAAATAATCCCCGAAAACCCTCACTTAAACAAGAAAATGATACTAATCAGGTTGTTGAAAGACTGTAAACTCCTTAATAATACAAAGAAAGAAAACCTCCGAATCCTCAGTTACCAAAGAGGGACAAAATCTGAAGGAAGAAAATCCACTTGAAAATCGTTTTGAATGGTAGAATGAGAAGGGAGGGCAATGACCGAAGGGACCAGTCATAGAGGGCCCACAGCGTTATAAGGTTACCAGGACATTCTAGGTACGGTAGAACGTGGTGCTAAGGTTGTGAGGAGACAGAAAAGCGGGGAGCGAAGTAAATATAAATATTACTACTCTTCAACAGACTGTGACGTATACATACCATCCAATAAACAGTTGAAATGCTGACACTGCAGGTATTCTCTCTCCCTCATGAATCCAGTGAGGGGGGTAGCCCAGCCCTCTGAGAGGACCTGGGTCCACTGCAGGTCAAGCTAAAAGCAAAAAAAAGAGGAACACAGTCACAAATTTTGGTTGAAGATTTCTTCACATGTAGGATAATTGATTTGGGTTAAGGTTTGGATACTGTTTAACAATAAAAACAAAATAAAATAAAACAATTGTTAAATTATTATTTTTTTTCAAATGAGCTAAAACCATGAAGTGTAATGTTATAATCCTATAGACCTCTCCCACATGTGCACATGGCTGATTAATGCCGTACAATAATTGTCTTCCGGGTCAATGCTTGAGAAGGGGACGTACCCCTGGAGACCCACATACCTTTGTGATGTTCAAGGAGTCCAGTGTCTCTGATTCAGCGATGGCAGCTACAGTGTGATCGGCTGGAACCAGAAGCTCTTTGACAGCATTAACGGCTGACTCTGGGAGGATGCCCTAACAGTGAGGAAAAATTAGAAAGACAAATAAACAATCTGTACTTCAACTCAATATGAAGGATGAACTTGTCTTCCTTTTACACTGAATATCGAACGCATTTTCTACACATATTCAATGAGTCAGAATCATTAAAAAACAAAAAAACAAAGTAAAGTAGTACAAGATAAAAGCTTTGAACATACGTGAACATGAATTTCTTTTCCGCTGGTTTCAACTGACCCATTATCCACCCCACCCCAACCCACCCGACTCCCTAACCAGCTTCATCTTTCACTTGCATCAAACAATACTACACAAATAATCAACATGTTCAAATGGAAAAAAAACTTACATGAGACTGCAAAAAGCTAACCATCTTCTGAACACAGCCATCAACATCGTCTTTCCCGGCATAGAGGGTGACCGCTGGGTTTGGTGGCTCTTCATACTTTTGGTCAATACCAGTAAAACCTAACAAATAAAAACAGCATAAATGGAAAAGTGGTTAAGTTAGGTGGGAGGAGAGAGAATGGTAAGTTGATTCTTTTTTGAATCCTTAAACATTTCAATAGGTTCAAATATGAAGCACCTTTACTGTACACGCACAAAATAGGGAAACCCCTCCCAGCGGTTACTTGCCTTTAAAAACATTACATATGCAGCACAAGAGTAAGTGTGCAAGGCTAATAACCCCCATGGCTGCAGTTAATACTGTAGATTGAGAGCAGTATAAATCTAAACAGAGTCAGTGGTTACATGGTTTGATGACTGGGAATCATGTGACATTTGATGAAAAGAAAGACAGAGGGACATTGTTTGTTGTTGTTAATTTATTTTGCATGCTCACTCTAACTACAAAGAGCTGAATTTGAATTTGTAATAGTTAACCTGATGAGATCAATTGATATTTTGACATATGGACCTCTGCTGACCCCAAATGACCTTAGGGTTCTGGTACTCACTGTAAGAAAACCACATGCCAAATATGAGCTTGTGATGTTAACTATCTTGGGATATCATGTTTACAAGGTTTGTGTCTGTAAGGCTTAACAGAATGTGACCTCTGATGACCCCAAATGACCTTTGACCTCCACCCAAAACAAAAAGGTTCTTCTACTCATTATAGGGAAGCCACATGCAAAATATGAGAGCCAATCAAGACTGTGGATTTACGAAATGGCCCTGAACGTATTTGAAATAGTTAACTGACAACTTATCCAACATTTGTAGCAAACTGACAGTGACATTGAGTAGCTCAAAGGACAGACAGACAGACAGACAAAAAGACAGGCAGACAAAGAAACATACAGGCAATTAATTGCTAACATTAGGCAAGTGAGATTGTTACTTTGAAACAAAACTGATATATTTTCACCAGTTTCTTTGAAATAGCATACCAAGCAATTATACAAATTATGCAAATAAAATTTGGCTTTCCAGCAACATGGAAACACACAATGCTCGCTTAATAACCCCACAGCCTTCCTAAACCAAACTGCAGCTGAACTCATTATTACTAACTAAAAAAAAGAACCCATCAATTTTGTAATTTTGAAAACGCCTTCATAAGCAACTATTTACTCATCTAAAAGGTAAATATGAACAGATGCAGGGTCGGAAAATTGCTTTTTCTGATATCACTTAAACGTTATTTTAATACCATGTATGTATAGCAATACATCCTCTAATTGTCACCACTGTAGCAAATCTTCAACAAGCCTGTATATAGCAGCTTAAGTGGGAAAGCAGAGCAAAATGGGAAGGTTTTTTTCTTCTCAGTTACCTTTTCAGTGAATGCTCCTTGCTATTTGCATACACAAAGTTACCTAATGCTGGTGATCACTTACCTTTGATGAGCCCAGCCCTGGCTTTCTTGTAGAGACCCTTCACGTCACGTTCTTCACAAACTTCCAGAGGGGTATCCACAAAGATTTCAAAGAAGGGAAGTCCCACCTCCTCGTGCAGCTTGCGAGCTAGATCACGATCCTATCCAAAGAAAAGAGGATAACCAGAAATGATGAAAATTTGACAATCCCATTGTTAGTAGCCAAACAGTTTAATCATAGCTTGTGTGCCTT
Organism: Apostichopus californicus; assembly: GCA_020650975.1. NCBI lineage: Eukaryota > Metazoa > Echinodermata > Holothuroidea > Aspidochirotida > Stichopodidae > Apostichopus > Apostichopus californicus. Next base: position 12,444 of record JAIPMN010001717.1, on the reverse strand, counting down.
CTTTCAGAGATAAGTCAATTAATTATCATATCTCTACAATGGAAATGTATGTTTTTGTATGAATTTACTTTGCTGCAATGCAGCCATCCAAACGTATTACTTTCAAGTACACCTCATATGAGGTTTCAGCAAATTGTGTGAATTAATTTATTTTGGGGATTTTGATGCGATGTCCCCCATAAATTTACTCGTCGATATTAACACAAGAGGAAAATGGGAGAAAGTAAAGAGAAAAGTCTGGAATAGCTACAGACCTTGGTGTACGGACTGATGAATGAGGACAGGCAGACAACACCACCATCAGCAAACAGCTTGGCGACCTCACTCACACGACGGATGTTCTCTTCCCGGTCCTCGGGGGTGAAGCTGAGGTTCTTGTTCAGACCGGTACGCATGTTGTCTCCATCCAGACTGTAAGAAGGAATGCCGTGGAAGCAGAGGTACTGCTCCAGGGCAAAACTGATGGTGGTTTTACCAGCACCAGACAAACCTATGGGAAGTATAAATAAATAAATAAATAAATAAATAAATAAATAAATAAATAAATAAATAAATAAACAAATATATAAATGAATAAACAATTGAATGAATATAAATGAATAAATTATTAAATAAATAATGTTCCAAATTAGAGTGCTATGGTCGTGTGGGGACATGTAAGGTGAGGAATACAGTATGTAAAATTTTGCACATTCGATAGGAGCTACGGTATTATACAGATGGAAGGTGAAGGAACGGATAAAACATGCTGATATAATATCAATACTGTGATAGGATAAAAACAGCAATGTCATAACAATATGATTTCATATACAATGTCATCTTTGCAAAAGGCCAAAGGTCACAACTCAAAACCATTAAGTTTTACTACACACATGAGAAGAGTTCAAGAAGATACATGTATGCATAATTGTGAGGGTATTATTCTTCCTGTATATATATATGAAAATGAAATAAAAACGTATTTCCTTGCTTAGGTTGTTGACATTTCCACCACCTGTTCATTTCCATGTGTTTTAAAGCTACAGTAAGATGATGCCGAGGTGTATCATGACTTTGATGTATTGAAAGTCAGTTTTTGCATTTACTGTATTCTGAAACAAATTTGAATATACTTTGCATATTCATGACCAGAAACAAATGGAGTTCACTAGAGTGACTTGTCTAACTGGTGATGAAGTATCGCATAAGTAATATTTTTTTAAAGAAGGTAATGGTACTATTTCTGACTTTGCTCACCAACTTTTAGTTAGTCAACAAAAATTAGGAGGGTGCCTGAATGTCCCAAAGTATAATCTTCATTTTAGTCATACCCAGTAGGTCTAAAACGCACATGGGCAAAATGCAGCCAGCTGACCTCATGCAGCCCTAGGGTTAATTTTTTTGGGCCGGTTAGAAGGCTTTCAAAGCCCTGTTATTAATTTGACTTGCAGCACCTTATGGCATGGAACAACATGAAATTATGCATACTGTAGGAAGTTTGTTTAGAGAGCCACGCTTACTTATGATAAGATATTTGTCAACAATAGCACATGGACAATGGGCCAGTAAAACTTTCTGATCCATGATTTGAATAAATGGGCTAATGTAAGATTCCCATTTCACACCAGTACGTACATCTGTAAGTCTTGTCACCCGCAAATCGGGTACAAATCTTCCGTAAGATCCATAAAGTGCCCATCACTGTTTTTTAGAACAGGTAGTAGTTACCCACCAAACCTCAAACAGCTGATTTAAGGGAAACCCTTACACACTGACTGACAAACAATCCTTACCTGTGAACCAGATAGTACAACCACGGAACCCTCCACGCAGGCCCATGACCTGTCCACGCTTGTCACGGGTGACATGGTGGCGCTGTTCATACACGTTAGTCGCTACTTGGTTGGTAGTCTGATGAGAGAAGAGAAGAGTTTTTAAGAATATTTTGCATGTGGCTATGGTAAACAGCAAGAGGTGAAGTTCTTGCAATAAATCATTTAGTTTTAAACCATAACCACCAGAAGAATTTTGGTAGCAGATTCTTATATCATGAATATGCATAGGCTCTCAAAGATTAACACTACACTGATGTCAGGAGGTATATGCAGGGTGTGATTTGGTTAAATTGCTATTGGATTACATAGAGATAAAGGTCAGATACAAACCTGATATAAAATATCTTTAACAAGCAGATTTAGGACAGAATAAATAGATACACTACAATCAAGACCTCAAGAGGCAAAGGTCATCTATTAACGCTCTAATTATACTCTGAATAGCCATTACTTCTGCACAGTCACACAACACTGCAAGCTAGGTTAACAATGGACGTGTGAAATAAATTTAGAACACTCAAACACAATTCACAATCTACAGTACAGGGCTGCCAAATTTAGACTATAATTACCGATTGTACACCCTTATGAGAAGCACCAAAAAATCCAGACAATTACAAATATCAGTCAAGTGTATGCTGGAGAACTTTACTGTGTAAGATTGTAAACTCAGACGCGATCCGTGTTTCGGAAAAAGAAATCCTGTCGTAAAAATGCGCCTGTCAAACTTCTGAATGTTAGATCCGGAAGGAGGAGGGGCAGTGACCTTGGAGAGGGTCATGGGGGGGGGCGCAGTGCAAGAATGTTACCAGTACTTAGACTAGGCTGGGTAGATCGGAGTGTGTATAGAAGAGAGGTAAGAGATGAATAAAAGTAAAAAAAACTGTGCTTCATTTGTCACTAATGCTTATTATCTCATACTGTAGATGTATTGACAGTATTTAGGAGTGTAAGCACAGTGGTTAACGCCGGTGCCTTTCAATCATAAGGTCCCGAGTTCGAGTCATTCCAAGATTAATGTATGTCGTCCAGTTACAGAGTTGTTGACATTAACAATTCATAATCATGGACGTTAAATATGAATGTAAGAGACTAACTTCGGTCAGCTTGCGGCTTTGATAAGCCAATGATGGCTTCCTGCTCCAGTTCCTACTTGCAGGAGGATCTAAAATACATATTTGAACATATAGAGTATCCTGTAGAGAAGCTCATCCTGAGGGTAAACATCAATCGATGACATTGCAATTCCACACACTTCTATTCAGCCTGTTATCGTATCTCACCCTCAACGATGTTAGCACTGAGCTAGTATTTACCATTAACCTTGCACACCAAACTACATCATACAGGAAACCAACTATATTACTACAGGGCAAATCCACTCATATCGGTATGACACAGAAAAACTTAATTTCCCCTTTTAACTTGGCTCAAAGACCTCAGAAGAACCATTCACTATTTCAAAACCCAAGAAAGTGTCCAACTCTATTTTTTTTTTATTCTATGAGAACCCATTGATAATATCTCTGTCTGTGAGTGGATGGGAAAGAATCCAGGAAGTAGTTAAAAGTCCCATTCCCATCCGGTTGTCTGGAAAAGGGTCAAAGAAACTTTGACAATGAACTTTTTGATGCCACATGTTCAAAAGTCAGGGTATCTGAAGAACAAGACAGTGCACATGGAAATCTCCACTAACAGCAGTAAGGAATAATCTTCAGAAGCAGCATGGGAAGAGGAGAGAGAAGAGGGAGAAGGGAGGGGGAGAAGAGGGAGAAGCGAGAGGGAGAGGAGGGAGAAGCGAGGGGGAGAGAAGGGAGAAGCGAGGGGAGAGGAGGGGATCAGGGAGAAGGGAGGGGGAGGAGAGGGGAGTAAGGGAGGTTAATCATAAAGTTTATAGATTAATCCACCAAGCAAACATTTGAAAACAACCCTCTCCTTCTTAAGAGTTTCAAAGTTTGCAAATAAAATATGGGTTTATATAACAATTTAATAATACTCTACTGAGAAATAATGTGCCTGCATGAATATCATAATATGATATGTCAATCCACACACGTTTCCTGTCTATACAACAGGGATGCATACTTGCTGGTAATCTTTCCTCGTCACTAAAAATAATAGAATTTACTACATATCATAAATTTATAACTGAAATGATGGTATAATTACAGGCACTGTCTGCAACACAAAAGCTACGGTATGTAGAAAAGAATCTTCTTACAGGCTAATGCTGACAACATCTGGCATATTAAAGAATTAGAGCAATAGGTTGCCACCAGTTGCCACAAAGCCACTCCTTGCCACAATACAACCACTGGTTGCATTTGAAGCACAATTCCTATTGCTATCACGTGAGATCAAACATAATTTTCTTTGACTTTTTCTGGTTCGCTGCTTCAATGTAGCAGAATCTTGAGGAAGTCTGTAGCCTTTAACAACAAAGATTGACACCCAAACTTGATAAAACTTACTTCCAAGAATGAGATATGATGCAGGATATGATTATGACAGATAATCCAAATACTTCAACAGCAACATTTCCATAAACCATTGTCAAAAAAAAATCGATATTTTGGATACTAAATTTCATAACTAATTTTTTCCCCTATAAACAATGGTGCAATTAGTCAACAGGAATAACTCAAAATGTATAGAATGTGATTGACGTATTTGGATTTGCCATCCAAAAAGCAGATATGCAATGGTCAAAGGAATCTCTTATTAAAACAATGGGCAATAAATTATTTAGGTTATATATGGAAAAGGGGAGGGGCGGGGGGGGGGAGGGCAAGTGACCTAGATCTCCATAAATGGATATCCTCGTGAATAACTAGTACTGATGATCAATGAAACAAGATAAGTAAATTATTGAAATAAAAAATATCACAAATTAAACAGCAGCATAACATGCCAAAAGATTAAAATAACTTATAAAGCTTATAGCTTATAAAGACGATTTGAATATACGGTAAGATAAACATATAATCAAGTTAGGAGATAAGTCTAGCATAAGATTGAAGTGATGAGGTCCAACATTTTGTACAGCTAAAACAATAGCTTTATACAGAGTGACTCACAAAACTTAAGAAAATTCTGGAGCATTTATGATTGACACTTGAACATTAGTATGTAATACTTCGCGTGTTATCTATCTCAAGGTTAATGCCCACACTTTACACAGTGCTATCTGAAAACGCCTAACCTGCTCCAAGATTATGACTATTGATAGTAACATACAATATCTAACCCTGATAGATTACATGTTTATATCGGTGACGGGCACTTTCATAATCGTGGGTTTATCTTTACTAGACCGATTAACAAACAGTCATTTCATTGAGGTACAACTCATGTAAGCAGATTACAGACTTGATTTAATTTACCGTCATCATCATTACCATTGCATCTTACGATATTTGTTCTTCTAAAATTAATAATTCCCAAAAAAGGTTTTTGTAAGATCACTAATGACATGATTGCAAATATCTCTTTTCGTTATCTTATCATTCGATAAGAACAGGACCCTGGGGAACAGACCCAGATTACTTTTATCGACAGAGAACAAACAATTTAGAACAAGTATGAAGAATGACGGTTATTTTAAAGACCGAAAGCAAATTCTTTTGGGTAGTGCAGTCAATCTTATCAAACATAAATTGAGCACTGAAGGATCAAAGACAATCTTTTACAATTTATTTTTATTTTTATGAAAAAATAATTTGTCTCCAAGCAGGTAAATACCAAGCAGTTCAGAATCAAACTGATTTTGACATATTTAGTAGAACTTCTAGGCAATCGGTAAATAACCTTTTACCACTTGTTTCCAACAAAGACAACAATTGTGTGAAATATTTTACTTCTTCTAATATATTGCTTAAATATATCCCTTGGCAGAATTTGATGAAATTACTCACTTCATATATTAGTTACAGTATATGTAACCGATATTGAGTTGGAAATTCCAACAGGTCAAATTTGAGGCAAAAAGATTTGAAATTGGGAGTTTCCGATTGGAAAACAGTCAGTGAGAGGTGGATAAGACCCTGACAGGTCCAGTAAACTTCCCTTTAGAAGTATTGCAGTCAATGGAAACTACTGCCGTAGACCAGATAAACATAATTAAGTAGGTAAATCCTTACTTCCAAACAGTATACTTTCTCGCTTCCTCTTCCTCCCATTTGGCTGGTCATTCTCTCTTAATACTCCCTCCCTTCCCTTCCCTTCATTTTGTACAAAATGTAACAAATTTGATCAACTGACTGTGTTGTGAATCAATTACAAAAACACTTGATGAAAATTTGAAACAATTATATCTACAAATTACACTATTTTGTTCTGGCATCTGTCCCAACTTACCCATTGGCAACAGATGGGTGGAAAATGTCTACTGTCATTAATTGGATGAAACACTTGCCTTAAAGTGACATGCAGAATTTCCACAAGCCAGACCAGTAACATAAAACGAAAAACCTCCCCTCTACTCACAGGGAGGAGAGGATCACAACTATAAAAATTTCTCAGATTGTTCCACAAGGTTGATGGGAACGATCAACTTATAATCGGGAAGATTTTATTAATTTTATTGCGAGAAATTAGTTAGGCCTTACGTAATCACATTTGAGAACACAACATGGATCAACGTAGCATGAAGCTTGAAGAGGTCACAATGAATGTTCACAAATCAAGTACTATAGCACGCCGGCGTTTAGACAGTCTGTGTTTATGCAGAAGTGACGAAAGGATAGTAACCCGGAGACAGAAACCCCCAGTCACATGATCTCCAGATTGTTCGCTCTATAACCAATACCAGTGAAAGGTCAAGATACCACTTTTATTTATACTGTATGCGTCAACTCTCGATTCAAACTTGTTATAACGATATACCTCATTAAATGATTATCGAACAGTAACAATAATTCAACCATGATAAACCAAAAAAAGTACAAGTTTGTAATACTATTTATTATACATAAATAAATATTTGGTGAACCAGTGACAGAATTTTATCTCAATCAATTAAAATCAGTTTGATTCCCCATCCTCCCTTCCTCCACCCCCCCCCCCCACCCCTGCCTTTCCTCTCAATGGAATACTGAGGGAGTGTAATTTTTGAGAAACAGAAAATAGTCACAAGTGAGGGGTGGTCTTGGTAGGATTAATTTAGGACCATTTGAAGCTATTTAACGAAGTATCAGGTGATGAAGGGAAGAGTTAATACCAGAAGTTTCAATAAAGTAGTAGTAAAGAAACTAAAATTAGTTTCTTGTGCTTGGTCACCAACTTCGACGAACCCTACCACGTCTTACTCAATATGGGATTTTAAGTGACGGAATGGCACACCAGGGAGAGTGTAACAGATTGAGACACTCTATCGAGCTATAGTTAATCTTGTCTTGGCGGCGGCGATGGTTGTTTTGACTCAAGATGCGATGAAACTTATAATCTTACGGACGAACACCCTCATTGTCTGCTACCGACAAATATTACAGTGACCTCTGTTCACTGCTGTTCTTTTCACTGCCGGCAGGAATTGATAAGAGATTGTTCAAGGGAAGGTAGAACCTTACATAGATTTGTTCATAGAACTTATCTAACAACCAACCCGAGAATGGTTGAAATCGCTGTTAAATAAGATGCCGTAGTTTTTACTTTTCAGTTGCTTTAATCTGTATTAAAAATGGCCAAACAGGTTTAGAGGTTTTCAGCTGAACACATCCCTTCAAAGTATTATTCATTCTGTGTCCTTGTGTGAGGATTTTCATCAACATGAAAGCTTCAGCATTCCTTGGAAAGGGTAATCAAAGATTAAGGATCAAGGGGTAGTGAAAGGTAATGCAGAGACAAAACTAGACAATGAAAAGTATAAACAAGATCTGAAGTACAAATATTGAGGGAGGGAGGGAGGGAGGGGAGGGAAGGAGGCGTTAAAGATACCTTGAAATTGAATTATTTCTCCATCTTTAATACCTCCTTAACTAATCTATAACATCCTTCTTTTTGTAAGTACCTCTCGGATTCTATTTTATTGCAAACATTTTCGTTGCTCTTGAAGATACTTTCAAGACGTTATCACTCACATGACAAATCAAATGGAACACTTTCCATCTTTTGTACATAATATCAAATCAAAAGAAAGAGAAAAAGGAAAAAAACCCGGCCAACCTATTTATAACCTTCGTTAACATACTTTGGTAAAGGAAAGTATCAAAACATTTTGTCTTTCCACATTGTTTTAGTTTTTGACATCTTTATTTAGCCAACAGGATGGACTATTTTTTTTAACACATAGCTTTGTATTAGTCTCTGTACATTGGATTTCTGTTGGACTTTTATGACTTGGTATTTGTATGTGTTTGGGTGTAACATACATTATTTGACAGACATCTAGCTGTTAGAAACTGTTAGAAACTCTTAAGGTACCTACAGTGATTGACAATAAATGACTAGATGTGATAAAACCCTGTTCTAATTTCGATATAGACAATACTGTAAGTTCCTAATATTGTAATCCAGGAGATGACGAGGAAAGAGGGGGGGGTGTGGGGGAGGGGGAGGGGAATGGGGAGGTGGAGCAGAATATTGATTGCTCTATGATTTATTTTGTCATAAAAAGATGACTTTCAGGGGTCCTATTAGGTCACATTTATTACTGATAGAGTACATTATTAATTTATTAAGTAGGCATGGAACTAATCTAACACTGTCAATCCTTGAATAAAACATTCAATGAAGACAACTTGAGAATCTTAAAGCTTCCGTCAAAGAAATATTATTTATAATTTTAACTTACAAATTTCACAGATCTGTGAAAAGAAAATGTTTCAAAACTGCAGATTCCAGAACAGTTGTCCAAACCGTTGTAGTCTAATACTCCAAGCGTTGAATGTTAGCTCTGTGATGTACAGTAGCACATCCATTGCAATGGTATCAACATTTCACCATGTTAATTCAAAATTGAGAAATTAACAAATATTTGGTTGAAATTTTGTTGAAACCAGAATGACTGCATGGAAATGGTTGTCATAAAGCATTAAATTAAGGCACTACTAACCGACTTTCTCCTGATACCGTAAGGATCCGGCAACTTGTTGTTATTGATGACACTGACGTCTGTCATTTTGACTTCCTCACTTGGTTCCTGAAAGTTGTACGAAAGTTTTTTATTTTTTACTGGCTCGGTTTTTTTTTTGTTCCCTGGGTGATGGTGTTGTTGCCTGCTTTATGCTGACACTCACTATGAATCTCTCAGCTCAGCAAAGTCTGCCTTTTATATAAACACAACATCCAAAGTTCTAAGACTACTTAAAAGTCCAAACTGATTTGAAACACGTTTAAATATATCCACCAACTAGAAGCATGCCGATGATGGTAACAGCCTGTAGATTATTGAAGCTGTTTTCAATGAATAACAATGTGTGTGACCCCAAAAAAAGACCGGTGACGTAAATTGCCAGCTGAAAAAAGTACACACCCACCACTCCAAGACTACCACACTTTGGAGTTTAATATATCACATGGCCTGGTAATGTCAACACTGTTGGCAAACAGGCAAGCAATACGAACAGTTGGCAGCTCATGAATATGCATTAGCTTTTGTAAGCATGGCTGAATGTGTAAAAGGGATAGGTGGAGTTTAAATAATGACATTGTGTTTGGTCTTTGGGTCTGATAGGAAAAGCTTACAGTTCTCATGGCAATGGAAGGGTGTGATGCAAGCCTCTGCTTAGCCCTTTGAATCATTGAAGACCTTCTTGTTGATCAAGGGTGGTGTGTGGAGGGCATAGGGTTTGTGGAGGTACTCAAGGGTGAAGCATAGAAAGTTAGAAACCTTTATAATTGCAGAATTTGACAGCTGGATGCAGTTTATTACTATTTCAAAAAGAATGAGTGGAATATAAAACACAATTTTCTTTACTTGAAAGAAGCTAAATTTTTGTAACTTCTTTAGAATTTTTTCACCATTTAAACGTGTATCATTACTCTCATCACAGATTACAACTTATAGTTTATTTCTGCCATTAAAAAAGCCTTAAAAGTTTAAAAAAAAAAATATATTAGATTAATTAAACTTTGCAAGTATTGAAAGTTGGTGTTGCCCATGTCAATCTCGTACCAGTAGCTCACTTGAGATTCTGCACATTTTTGTTTTTAGTACCTGTAATGTTGATATGCTATTCACCACTGTGAGTAAATTTAACATAGGCTCTGTCTGAACAATAGCCGAGAAATAAAACAGCTAAAACTGAGAATATTAAACAAGCAACCCCGAACAGACTGCTTTATAACAAAGGAAAAATTAATTTGACTAACTACCAATCATTCTGCAAATATTTCAAGTTGCAGAAAGATATAAATTTCCAATTTCAATGACATTTTTCATAGGAAAGGCGTTGTATATTTTGGTCATGAATTGCTTTTGCACAATGTCACAGCAGCATTGAAATCAAACGCTTGGAATCGGCGAGGGAATATGGTGCAGTCGAACAAAGCTAATACTGTAGTTAGTATCACCATTTAACCAAGTTAGTTCAGTTCAGTGAACAAATGTTTATCGACAAATATAAAATAAAGGTTGCACTTAGGTTCAATAACTTTGTAATTATTTTGAGTGTTTCCAACCACAAATGATTTAACAAAATTTAATAAAGAAAAGTAAATCAACATTGTTAAATGGATTTCATGATTTATTAGGGAATGAAATGCCAATCGCTTTGATTTCATGAATTGTCTTGCGATACAATGTGAAATGGAAACGGGAAATTTACAATCTGACTTTGAGTTTTTGAGAAAAAGGAAACAAACTTGGATTACAGGGCCAATGTAATTATTCTAATGTATGTTTTATGCAGCAGGGAGTACTACAGTACTATAGGAAGATTGAAGTACATATGTTGAGTGTAGACAGGTGAGCGAGGGATGAAGTCAATATCAGTTTTGTTTTTGACCAAATGAGAATGCTCAAGATGAAAAGGATTTGTCATGAATCCAACAATATTGAATACAATGTACAATCAGGGCTCGAATTAAAACGGGTCAATGAGGGGCATGGTGCCTTGTTCAGGCCTAGAATATTCATTGAAATCACAGGGCACCCATGGCAACTTTTCAGCTATCACACTGAGTGGCTTTGAGGCATTCATCCCATTGTGAGAGAAAACACACGAAGAAATGACAGAGAATACGAAAACGACGCACATGATAGTGTGTAAATTAAGCCGTACGTCTCTATATCTTTAGATTCTTTAACTACATTTCCCACAGGTGTTTAATAGAGCTGTTTTCTCTTGCAAATATTGCTGAAACTGCTGGAAATTTTCCATTGAGATTTAGTTTGATCTTAACGGTGATCAAACTAATTATGCAGACATAGATCTATGGACACCTTAATTTAAGGGGCATGGCAGCTGTGGCATCCAGTAACAGATGATTTTGTACGCCGTCTGCTGTCAGTACCTTTGGTTTAAATCGAGCCCTGCTATAAACATTATTACAGTAAAATTCTGCAATGATCAAGTTTTGAAACGAATTGAATTAAATTCTGAAACTTCAAAATTTGAAAGATGTAAAAACATATTATGAAATATCATCAAATATGTATAGATGTAAAGTCTAGTAAAGTAAAGTATAGATGTTTTTTGTTAAAGGGAAAGATCGGTTGGGAGGGGGGGGGGGGAAGAGGAGGAAGGGGAAATAAGACAGTTGGAGGAGTAGGGTGTTGGGATATAAATAGGATAAGATGGAATTTAAACAGAAAGGAAATCTATCTGCTTAAGTTTTGCAGCAAAATCATGACAAAATAAATGACAACATTACTGAGAATCTGTTTGGAAAACTGACTTTGTTAAAGGGTGTGAAGACTCGCGCAAAAAGAAACGTCTAATGCCGGTAATCTGACCTAGTTTCGAATGAGGTGTAACAGAAGTGTTAAACACCACCATCTATCCCAGAATATACACACACACAGCTTGCTACCATCGGTAATTAGACACTAGTGTACAGTCAGAAGTTACAGCTGCAGTCAATACCCACAGCACAGTGTACAAACCATAAAGGCGATGGACATCTCAGGTCCAGCTAAAGATAACAAGGTATCACGTTTCATTACTGTACTGTCTGCATTTTTTAGCGACACGAACAAAACGTCACTTGCAAGCAACGGAAAGTTAACTTTTTTAGATGACCGCACGCGGTTTGGGGCGAGTCTTCAATGCCTTTAAAGAAAGTATTTCTCTCAGATATAGAGCAAGTATAATCTATGCTTCAGTTCTTAAAGGACTCATAACTTATCACTTTCTTATATTGCCATGTGGCCAAGTGCTGATATTCCTAGTAATAATAAAAGCAGGTGAAAAGTCAGAAGTACCCCCAGACAGGTGCTTGACTATCGAAGGAAGGAAGTTAATTGACCAATTTACACATGCACTCAAAGATTACAAGTCATCCTTTCTCTGGTTATATTGTCATTCTAACAAGTCTAACACACTGGATTTAATGGAAATATGTGAATTTATTAAAAAAAGGGTTGCTGATGAGAAAACAAGCAATGCTCTTAAAGGGTGTGAAGACTCGCGCAAAAAGAAATGTCTAATGCCGGTAATTTGACCTAGTTTCGAATGAGGTGTAACAG
>JAIPMN010001716.1:0-13436 GCA_020650975.1 Apostichopus californicus | reverse complement strand
ATTCAAATTCTGAACAAATAATGGGCTTAAAACCTTGAAAAGTGGGGCTGACGGGTATTGTGGGGCGTTACGTAGAATTACCTACAAAAGTAATGATCCACAGGAGATGTGATGAGGTCGAACATGATGTGTGACTGGTCACAATCTTGAAAAAGGTTATAAATGAAAAAAAACTATTGGGAAAAACTTGGTTCTCAGGCAAAATTGTACATCTGGTTGGTCATTTTCAAGCCGGAGAAGTGCCATTTCCGGTGATCTGGGGGGCTATCAAAACCAGAAATTTTCTTGTACGCTGAGCGCCAATCAATGGTGGCGCTCCGCTTTGATAGTAATTCGCCTGCATCCAAGCAAATGTCCCCCCCCCCCCAATATTTGAAACAAATCGCTGCCCCTGCCTACATGTGCGTTTTGCATTTCCAAAAAGTCCGTTCCCCAGTCTCTTTGTTGTTAACTAATGATAAAACTCTAACTATGCCATTTAAGACCATATTTGTCGTAGCCTGCATTTTCCGATCTTTCCAAAAGGCTGGTACTCGGTTGGGGCACAATTAGCTTTTATGTTACAGATTTTCATAAATTGTATATACATTTAGCTGTAAATATTGATCAAGGTTGATCTGACGTTGCCTGATATCTATCGCTTTCAAGTCGTGGTTAGTTGCAGTTCCATAGAAATTGATCAATTTCTATGTTCAGGTCACAGTAAAGTTTACTTTTATAAACACGTCCTGCCGTTGAAACTTTTAAACAACAAGTCAGACATGGTCAATACATGCGAAATACATATCATAATAATTGCTGTCTACCATAAGCCTCATTGAGAATATAAATTTGTAACGAATGCTGTTTCTTTTGTTTTAACCGCTATTCCGTGCGTCTAGTAACCCTGCCTACAAGTGTTCGAGTCTGATAGTTTTTGTACACCCCTAATTGATTTAGACTGGTCCTAGTACAAATGGCCGCGGGAAGATCGAACCCGCGTATTGAGTCCGATCTTGAAGTTCATATATAATTTAACTGGTCAAAGTAAGTAAATAAATAATGACAAAGAAAGCTTGCCAATATATGTTGAGAACAAGGTAATATTGAATCTTAGATGGTCGTTTTGTAGCACATTAGCCTAGTCTAAATGAAACTGTTCATCAGTCTAGAGGCTAGACCGTAACTAGGCCGAGGCCTATTTAGGCCTAACTAAAAAAGTAACTGTTACTTGTTGTTAGTGTTACTGTTGTGTTAGGCAAATTAGATCTAACTGTAGTGTTAGGCTATAGCCTAGGGTAGTAGGGATACTTTAATTCTAAAATAAAGTACTTAAGGTTGGCCTAGGCTAATGTAAAAATGCCAGCATGAGGCAAATCCATCCTTTGCCAGAACTGGTCCAAAGCTGTGAAAAAGGACCTGATAAGGTACTCATCCATATGTGTGTCAATTACCCTGAAGGTCTATATTTAGTACTAGCCTAGTAGTATATAATTCAGCCTACTTCCTTACTCCTTACTACCTTAGCCTACCCTCACTCAATTGACATTTGATGCCAGTTTTTCTCAGTCTATGATTAATTGATACTGTTTGCCAGAGCTACTTTCATGGCCGAATTTGCGAGTCAGTGTTACCTTATGTTGTTTTCCGCTTGTTGAGCTTTACCAAGTGGCCATTGAGCTGAACACATAGTTTAAAGGCATTAAAAACTCCCCTCAAACCGTGTGCGGCCATCTGAAAAAGTTAACTTTCTGTTGCTTGCAAGTGACGTTTTGTTCGTGTGGCTACAAATGCAGACAGTAATGAAACGTGATACCTTGTTATCTTAAGCTGGACCTGAGATATCCATCGCTGTATCGTTTGTATACTGTGCTGTGGGTATTGACTGCAGCTGCATGAACTGACTGTACACTAGTGTCTAATTACCGACAGTAGTAAGCTGTGTGTGTATTTTCTGGGATCGATTGTGGTGTCTAACACTTGTGTTACACCTCATTCGAAACTAGGTCAGATTACCGGCATTAGACGTTTCTTTTTGCGCGAGTCTTCACCCTTTAAGTTAATAGTGCATACAGACAGTACAATACTGTATTATATACTCATGGCATCCCTCAACTGAATTGGTTTTCCTTCACAGATAAAATATTAAACACCTAGGGCATATGAATTAGTATCTTGAAAAAGAGCTTTCTTACATTTTTTTTTTCCTTTTCACATTAGTGTCCCACTCACATGAATTTAGTTTGACCACAGTAGGCTTATTTTGTTATAGAGAATGTGTGTAAATGATAGAATAAATGAAAGATCACCTCTATGCTGTGCTGTTAAATACTTTTTTCCAATAAAAATAAATGTATAGGCCCTATAAGTATTTCCCCCCTCCCCCAATTTCCTCAAACTAAATAGCTATCATGACTTTCTCAGAGCAGATCCTCTGCATTCTAGATGTAAATGTTGAATGCAAAGGAATATTTGGCTGACAGAGGATCCCAAAGCGGGTGTATAATCTGCTGCCCTAAACTTGCCATATCAATTGCAAACAACTACAAACAGTTATAAGTTAAATTAACAAGAATTTAGCGCTGTACAAGGCTGCTTTCACTCAGGTTGTTATTTCATCTTTTCATCTTTTTGTCATGCCTTGATATTATTGTGGGCTGAATTATCAGTGATTTTGTGAGTAATTTCCTCTGAATCATGACCATGCCTTTATTTTGCACTTTTTTGCCTGGTTTAGTGGTTATTTTGATGATTTTGTTATCTGCTATTGTTTTGATTTGTTCATACGGATCGGCTATACAACACCATCCATAGTGATTGTCACTATTATCATGGCCCGACTAGATATTGTCAGATTACGTACAATGAAAGCAGACGGATTACCCGCCTTTTCATATACTCCAGGCTTTATTCTAGTGTTTACTAAAGGTCCAAAAATCGGGAACCAGATACCCGAGAGCTGTTACCCGTCGGGTACCCGGAAAAGATGCGATTTTCAAAAAATTACATACTGTATTGGATGCTATAATAAAGGAATTATATTCTCCACTGACAATGTTTTCATGTTCAAATACATAGGTGTACGATAAGGTATAAAACCTTCCTCAATAATTTTTATTTGCTTTTGTTTCTTTCATTAACTTGTTAATAACTTCATATAATTAATATCACTACTAACATCGCACTGCCGCTGCTTATGTTTGCTCTCCACCTCTATTGGATCAGACCATATAAATATCCAATTTAGCTCTTAAAACAGTCTTTACTACTACCATCTAATATGCAGGCCAAGGGTTTGTATAAGCCGCGGGATGCCCCTAATTTGATCGCATTTGGAATAAACGTTTAGTAAAAAGCCACTTGCGATTATTATTTTTTAGTTATCCCTTCTACAAACCATAAGTAACATTTCCTAAAATTTCTTTAAGTCTTTCCTTCTATGAAATAAACGAATGAATAAATAATAATTGTGAGAGTTCTTTCAACTTCTTTTTTTTCCTTTCTCACATGGTAGCCTAACACCACACTAAGTCAATTGGGAAATCTAGCCTAACCATCTCTTTATTCGCTAAAATTGTGAGGCAAACTTTATAAGATATCCATTGAATACTTTCATTATGGCTGTTATCTTTGACCACATGGTAGCCTAACACCACGCTAAGTCAATGGGAAAATCTTTCCAAACCGTCGATTTGCATAAAATAAAAAAAAATCACACTTTGCATAGGATTCGGGTAATAAATTAGGAACCGGGTATTATCGCGTCGGGCGGGTACCGGGGTACCCAGATACCCCGTGCAAACACTACTTTATTCGTAGTCTATCCCATCTACATTTTAATGAATGTGGGCTTTCCAGTGATACGTGTACGGAATTAGCATCCTTAAGACTACTTCTTTATCCTTGTACACAGCATCAAATTACGTTATTTAACAGCCGCATACTCAAGAGTAAACAACGGAGGCGTCGTGGTAAACCTGGAGGTAAGAGACGTTCTAGGAGTAGCAAACAGATTCCCATAATCATTTCTACCTGCCGTATAAATATTTCGCGATCCGCGAAAAACGGTAGTAAATCGATTAAATCTAACTGCGTACCTAGAGTAAAACCGTTCTTGATCCTGAGTGTTCACACATGGAATGCACGTTCTATACGTAACAAAACTGTAACACTTGTTGAATATGTGTTGGAGCAAGATGCTGACATTATGTGCATTAATGAGACATGGCTAACTGACAATGACACTGTAATTGTAAGAGAGTGTATCCCACCTGGTTACAATTTCTTAAATATATCATGTGGTGGTTCTAAAGGTGGTGGCATTGGTATTTTATATAAGAGACCTTTACAGTTAATCGTATCCCTTACTGGTTTTCAATCTGCTACTTGAGCATGTTTGTGTGACTGATAAGTCAAAGTCTGTTCAATTTGTGGCTGTGTATCGACCTCCACCCTCTGTGGCGAATGGTCTGAAAACGTCTGTATTCCTGACTGATTTTGAGCTGTTTCTAGATGAACTATGTGTTATTCCTGGGCAGTTAGTCATTCTGGGTGACTTTAATATTCACATAGACTGCCATGATAAATGGGACACTAATCAGTTCCTATCAATTCTCTCGAACCTTGGTTTTCGTCAACACATTGCTGGTGCAACTCACAGATATGTGAATACTCTTGATTTGGTAATAACCTAGTTTGATGATGACATCATACAAGATTATCATAGACACCCCCCACTATACTCTGATCACAATGTTATTCGGTGCACTGTGAGGTGTGAGAACCCTTCACACACGAAGATATCTACTGTAAGACCTCTCCTGAATATAGAAAGCTTGATATGCAGAAACTTAATGATCAGCTTGTTGAATGCTTTAGTTGGATAACAATTGATTGTAATGATCCTAACGTGCTGCGTGATATATGTGAATCAGCCACTACATCCATTCTTCATGAACTGTGTCCAATTACGACCCGCCAACGCGTAGTCAAGCCTAGGCTTCCTTGGTACAATGAAGACATCCACCATGGTAGACGTAAGAGACGTCGTCTAGAACGCAGATGGGGTAAGAGTAGTTCTGATGATGATTATACCGTGTATGTTGTGCAGAAGGGAGCAGTCGGCAAACTCATAGTCGAAGCTATAAGCAAAATAAATAAATGATAAATATCATTGGTGCTAGCAGCAAAGACAAGTTTAAAACATTGAACGGTTTATTAAATAATTCCTCTTGGCCCCTACCTAGTGCAGATTCAGACACTGAACTTGCTAGTGATTTTTTGGCATTCTTTGTTGCGAAGGTTCACAAGATTCGATCAAATATTGTCTCTGGCACTGGTTGTCCCTAATATGTTGAGCAGGCTGCTAATGAATCGTTTGACTAGGCTCGGGTTGATGTATTAATGTCGGGATTCAAACCTCTTACCAAAATGGAAATTGCTAAAATAATTGGTCTGTTGTCAAGTAAAACTTGTTATATAGATTTGCTCCCTTCTTGGCTTATTAAGCTAAATCTCCCAATTTTGTTACCAACCATTACCAGAATTGTCAATAACTCTCTTTTATTTAGTGTTTTTCCCACTACTGTACTCTTAAACAATCTATTATTACGCCAGTTCTTAAGAAAACCACTTTAGAACATAATGCTTTAACGAGTTACCGGCCCGTTGAGAATATCAAATTTATTGGTAAAGTTATTGAAAAGGCTGCTTCATATCAAGTAATTGACAAATCTTGATGAAATATTCCAAAGTGCGTATAAGAGTCACTACAGTACGGAGACTGCCCTCCTTCAGGTGAGGGGTAACATTTTACATTCTCTTGATAGAAATAAGGCAGTGTTGCTGGTCTTGCTTGATATGTCTGCAGCCTTTGATACCATCTCACACTCCATTCTAATAAGTAGACTGGAGTGTGGATTTGGTATCACTGGCACTGCTATTACTTGGTTTAGATCCTTTCTTCAAGACCGTTGTATGCAAGTTTCCATTAATGATGTTTTTTCTGAGCAACATATTATAATTTAATCTGTGCCACAAAGTTTAATTGTGGGACCATTGGGGTTCATAATGTACACCCATCCCATTGGTGATATCATCAGGCAGTATAATGTTCAATTTCACCTATATGCTGATGACACAACTTTTTCGTGAGTTTGATCCCAAAGATGCTGGTGACTGAACGTGTCCTTTAAAGCTTTCAGACTGTGGATGTCACAGAACATGTTGTAATTAAATTAAGAAAACACAGAATTTATGGTCACTACCTTGCCACACATAGGATCCCTGCCAACAATTAAGTTAAAGCTTGGTGATGCTTCTATTCTTAGATCATCATCTGTAAGGAACCTGGGCATCATTTTTGATTCCACCATGAGCATGTCTGAGCATATAAATAGTGATTGTGAAAGTGTTAACTTTCAAATTTTCATATTCGGAATTTGTGGAGAATTCGTAGACCTTGTCACCATGCAGTGAGGGCCTTGGTCCTGTCACGCATTGATTATGCCAATTCGTTAGTATATGGTGCTGAGGAAAGTGATCTTAGGCGACTTCAGGGCCTTCAAAATAAAGCTGTGCGTTTGGTGTTTTCTTGCGGACGCGATTGGCGCTCTTCCCAGCTTCTGTGTACTCTACACTGGCTGCTGGTTAAGGACAGGATTAGGTACAAAATCCTTTTGTATGTATTTAAATCTCTACATGCTAAGGCTCCCAGCTATCTGATTGATTTCTTTCTTTGTTTAATGCTCCTCTAAGTATTAATGTTGATGATTTGAGACGTAGACTCCGCTCCTCATCTGATACCACCAGACTCATGATTCCACGCTCAAAGTGTAAAACTGGTGATAAATCTTTTCAAGTTATTGGTCCCCGCCTCTGGAAACAGCTGCCTGTGGGTATAGGAGTGGCAGTTTCAGTCTCGGTCTTCAAAGGTCTGATGAAAACATATTTATTTACTGTGGAGTAATGTTTGTATTTTTGCTTGTGTTTAGGCTTGGTGTTTGTTATTATTGTGTAGAACTTTTATATTTGTTTCTGTAAAGTGCTGTGATCTTTTGTAGAGCACTCTATCAAATACATAGTAATAATAATTATAATAAACAACAGCCAATGATAAAAACATGAATGGTAAATTCCATTTTTTTCTATGACTGCAGATGACACACTTACAACCAAAAATATGGTTTTGCCGTAAAGAAAATAAATGCAGTTACCTATTGTTCACCCTTAAAAATTCAACACAAAATTCATTTAAAACTCAATTACCAACTACATTCTTGCATTAAACATTCCACCCTTTTAAAACAATAAAAAGGCCTGCAAATCGTGTACATGTTTTCACACTTGCAACATTCCAACTGTCCAATGAAGTCAGGATTAAAGAAAACTTTTCAGGAATACACACGCAATAAGCACTGCATCAATTCTGCATTACATTGTTGTCATAGAACTAGAAGGTAATTATGAAAACTATGTAGCCTATCACTAACATGCACAATGCTTCTGGGGATCTGGTGAGAATAAAAACGATAATACATTGAAAACCGCTACCAAATCACTTCAAAAAATAAATATTATGCAGATAGTATCATGGATGCAGTTTTGATTCCATTAAACCATCCATAACTGATGAAAAGATTGTATTTTGAAAAACAAGTTTGCCTAACACACTTTGGTTTACGAAATATTTCAAGGGCTTGCTTTTTTGGCTAGGCTTAGTTGTCAGTATAGTCTGCTAATGGTAGGATAGAATTTTCACAGAAATCAGTTTTATTCATCACATGTCATCTTTTAACATTTCTACTAATTCACAGCTCCGTTTGATGACAGTTTTTATAAGACTTGCAGCCAAAGTGTTGAACGTAGTTCATCAAACAGACTAACAAATCGTAAACCTGAAGTAACGGAAGGATTGGCGTATGTTTTTCCAAAAAAAAATGCATATCAATGGCCTTATCAATTTGGTGGTAGTGTATCCAATTAAGAATCCTACTGCCAAATAAAATAAAATAAAGTGGTTATATTCATAATCATATGAAATAATAATCATAATCATATGAAATGCCGCAAAGGTTTCATGATGTAGCTAAATTCTGAGGAAGAGGCCTTAATGTTATGTGTACCGTCATGTTATCCTTGGTTCAATCAATTTCGCACATTTAGTAACCTCCGTCTGGAAGCAACTCTTGAATCAAGTCTTGATAGTGTATTTTGTTTCTATATGAGTACCGAAGAATGTTTACAATTTTTGTACAGGCTTTCTCAAAATGTTATATGTCAAGATTACCACCCACCGGCCGTTCTGTTACGACAAGAACTACAGTAAGAGTTTAGTCGTATGTGTACTGTGTGTTACGTCAATAACTACAGTAAGAGTTTAGTTGTATGTGTACTGTGTGCACATTTCCTGCCACATCTGGTGTTTATAGTCAAGTTAAAAACAAATACATTTAAAATATTGTTTATTACATTTTTTTACATTTCGATATTGACAAATGAATCAAAGAAACTTTACTACAAACAATTAAAAAAAACCTGGGAATGAATATTGTGTTAACAAGCAGATTGATATTACACTTTCATGATTGGTCTCCACTTCGTACCTACTTGCTTGCTAAAACACCATAACCATCATTGTTTGTACTACTCCATTAGCTTCCAATCACTCAAACTTAGTCTAGTGACTTCACTCTAGAAGTTGGGAGTATATTTCACAACTCCCCATTTCTTATTCCTGGGTGAAGCCATGCTTAGAACAGAAAGGTTTTGTCAATTTATTCCTTTTGTCCTTTACTCTTTATTGATTCCTTGATAAGTGCATATGCTGTTTTCTCCAATTCAGATTTGAGTTGTTTCTTATTGAAGCCATTAGATTTATCATATCCTCTTGAAATAATTATTTTTGTAAGGACTACAGAGAAGAATGCCTTGGAATGATGTTGAATTTGATTTTGGAGGTGATGAAACTTGTAATTTTGGACCAAGGAAAGAGTCTGGATCTCTTCTTTATCAAGTGAACACATTAGCAACCATCTCCAGTAGTGAACAGGTAAACTGAAACATCGTTTTGTTTATTAATTTCTACATCGTGTATTACATATCATACAAAATTTAAATATAAAATGAATGCATATATATGAAAACATGGTGTGAAGGAAGTCAACTCAAAAAACCTGAGGGCTTACTCCATGAAAACAAGCAAACAGAAGACAGACATTAGTCATTTAAATTAGAAGCACCAATTACAAGAACCCATCCCTCAGCTGACAATACACATGTCCTAGTTATGCCCCCCTCCCTCCCATGTCCTAGTTATGCCCCCCCCCCCCAATTTAACTTACACATGTATCACTTATGCATCATAGCACATCACTCTTCTTCACAGGCAGCTCAATTACCAGTAGTTTCCTCATCTCTATCAACAAAGGGTGTTTGTGTTGCAGCTGATCAACAGGTTTCCATCTTTGATGAAAACTGTCAGAGACTACTTGTGATTCTGAGTTTTGGTAAGCTACAGGAATATATCCTAGGGTAGTATGAACTGTACCTGATGTATCTCATACTGTGTATCCTTAGGAATATATCCTAGGGTGGAATAACCTGTACCCAGGCTGATAGATCTCATACAGTATATCCATAGGAATGTATCCTAGGGTGGAATAACCTGTACCTGATAGATCTCATACAGTATATCCATATGAATGTATCCTAGGGTGGAATAACCTGTACCTGAGAGATCTCATACAGTGTATCCATAGGAATGTATCCTAGGGTGGAATAACCTGTACCTGAGAGATCTCATACAGTGTGTCCATAGGAATGTATCCTAGGGTGGAATAACCTGTACCTGAGAGATCTCATACAGTGTATCCCAAAGGAATGTATCCTAGAATAGAAAAACCTGTTCTTGATAGATCTCATACAGTGTGTCCATAGGAATGTATCCTAGGGTGGAATAACCTGTCATAAATGATGGAACTACTTAAAGCAAAACTATTTATAACTATCATGCAATACTTATTATACTATTGCACAGCAAAATGTCCTCTTGTTTATCCATATATACAGGGATCATAGGATGCATTTAGCAGGTTCTTTTCGCGCAACAGTACCTTCGTAGAACAACAGTACAACTTTAACAACATCAAAAATTTATTCTCACCTATGCAATGAATTTGTAATGAGAGTTTAAATCAAGTTCTTTACTTCTCACTTGCAAATACTCTACACAGAATCTGTGGTTGATCTCATAAAGTGGAGTGACGATGCAACATTCCTTATCATCGCTGAGAGAAATGGAAACATTCACTTTGCTCACAGTGGCATGGGCAAGATACTCTATTCACAGGTAAATGAAAACCAAAATACATAACGGATGATGTCTATTTCCATTTTCAACGAATTGTTTCAAATAAACAAAGAAAGCATGAAGTCGAAAAAAATGTAATGTCAAATCAACAACCATGATGAAATCTTCAAGAATACATATAAACTGACTTTTTTTTTTTTTCACACAGACACTTGCAGAAAATACCAATGGCAAACAAGTGTTTTTCCAAGGAGCTGAGCTTTGCCCATATCCAGAAGAAGGTGAACTGTTTTCAAGTTTATTTTTTATCAGTTTTTGGTTTCGATGATAATCGTAACCTATGCATTCATGATGTCGTGTGTATGTATATGTGTGTGTGTGAGTGCGTTAGTGACGCCCAGCTTGTAAACACCATATCTCAAGAAGAGAAGGTCAGACCAATTTCATATTTAGTTTGTAGAAGTACCACATTGAGTACAAGAAGCATATATTGTTTCTAGTGGAGGTCGAACATCATTTGGGGTCACCAGGGGTCAAAGTGTGAAAACCTTGTAAACACGATATCTCAAGAAGGAAAGGTCAGACCAATTTCATATTTGATGTGTAGAAGTACCACATTAATTACAAGAAGCCTAGTGTGTTTGGTGGAGGTCGAACATCATTTGGGGTCACCAGGGGTCAAAGTGTGAAAACCTTGTAAACATGATATCTCAAGATGGGAAGCATGGGCAGACTGCATATTTAGTGTATAGATGTACCATATTCAGTACAAGGAGTCTAATATTTTTGGTGGAAGTCAAAGGTCATTTGGGGTCACCAGAGGTCAAAATGTGAAAACCTCATAAACACGATATCGCAAGGGAATCATGGGCAGACCTCATATTTGATGTATAGAAGTACCATATTCAGTACAAGGAGTCTAATATTTTGGTGGAGGTCAAAGGTCATTTGGGGTCACCAGAGGTCAAAATGTGAAAACCTCATAAACACGATATCGCAAGGGAATCATGGGCAGACCTCATATTTGGTGTGTAGGAGTACCACATTGTGTAAAATAAGCCTATTGTTTTTGGTGGAGGGCGTCAGATTCATGAAGAAAACTGCTCATCTTACATCATCGAAACCACAATGCATTTTTGCATTCTGGTTGAACAATCATCCAAGACTACTAGATTTCTAGATTTACCGAAATAAAACGTAAATAGTGGTAGGTCTATAATCTATAATATAATATAATTACTGGTCCAAAGCTGGTTCTTTCAACAAACCTACATGTACACATCCTTTGGTAGTTTGCCAACTTTTTTCGGACAACCAAATTTGCTTTCAGACAACCATAAAGTATGACATGGTTGCCCGAGGGATAGAAGCCACTTGGTCTCAGGTTTAGGCCGTCATACTGCATTATCTGCTAACATAAAATTGATCTTGAATTTTATGACCATTAAGTACTGAAGAAAGAATTCAGATTTGTGCAATGTGAAATGCTGCTGAAATGACAAAGTATGAATAATATATTGAATGGTCATTCAAGTGTCACACATAAGGTAACTTAACCCATTTGTTCATACTGTAGAAGACTGACTCAAAAACTAAAAGATACATATCATGATGTCCTCAAAAATTTTAATTTTTCGACACTTTGACATATCACACCAAATTCTGCCTGTAATCATTGTTTCATTTTGCTTTTCACTGATCTGTGGCCATTTATACAATGATTTACCCGCCTACTTACTCAACAAAACAGGAACTGAAGAAGGTCAGCTTGAAATGCACTGCAAATAGATATACAGTTGATAAATTGGGCACTGTCTGAGAACAGTGTTTCAATTGAAGTGCATTTTGATTGTGGGAATATTAGTTTCCTGCTTTTCATAAACTGTCAATATATTAATTTGCTATTTACTTCACAGATATCTGGAACTTTCTGGTTCTGACCTCCACAACCCTCTTTAGATTTCCAAAGATTAGTTTTACTGAAATACAATCAGGTATGTGTGTGTATCATGTTGCCTGCAATATAGCTGATGGATACTATATTTAGTTCTAATGACCCACACTGGTCCTTTTAGCAGTGGTGAGTTAGTAATGCTATGACTTACATGTAACTATTCATCACATAAATCAAACATCATAAAGGATACCACTGATGTGTCACATCTACAAGGGACTAAGGGTAGGTAATGATACAAGCATGGTAATGTATATAATAAGTAATGACTAATGTCTTATTTCCTAAATGTCCATAATGTGCAAAGGTTAAATATGGATATAGACTATTTGATAGTGATAAAATCAAACAAATTTGTTGTCCTGCAAGACAACAGTCCTAACCCACGCATTTACCAATCTTGGTTACCCCATAGCAACACTGAGTCACATTAAAGAAGGCTTTAAAATGGAAAAATATGACATTTGTAAAGTGTATAGCAGTGTATGTCTCTCTGTCTTGGCTTGACATAAATAATCTCCAGGCTGTTATTGCAAAGGTAGCGTTTAATTATCAACCATTGCACCCATGGTAACATGCACCTTGTAGAGTAAGATTCTGTGTCATGACCACATTCAGCAAGTTTGAACTGTACAGTACCTGCTGATAGTACATTGTCTTATAAATATGACAATACCTACATTATCATGAATACTAAAGGCTTCAGGGAAATGCAATGATTTAAAATGCTGGTCAATTTTACGATATGGAGTACTGGTGCCTTTTTGTCTTTATTCTTACAGCAATCAAGATTGGAAATGTAGAAGTCATTCAAAAGGTATTGTCTTCCTATCCTATGTGTCAGTCATTAAAGGTTAAATTGTTGGAACTAAGCACAGATGAGAAGAGATAATTAAATACACATACTGTTATGTGGCAGCATTAATGAAAGAGTATCTCAGCCTAACACAACCTTCCCTGTCTGACATCAAATGGCAATCAACTTTGCAATTACAGACATTTCACTGAATTTCACATATGATTACCACTGAACATCTTTGACTACAGCTACAGATGTTTCTGTGTGACCATTCACATGCTCCTTCCCCAGAGATATCAATGAAGGTATTTGATGTTCATGTTGATAATATTATTCCATATGGTATCTTCAGGAATTGTATGTGCCTTGCCTAAGATATCAATGAAGGTATTTGA
>JAIPMN010001715.1:1672-16126 GCA_020650975.1 Apostichopus californicus | reverse complement strand
TGTGTAAGACTGTGTTCAGTCATTTAGTTTGTTATACAGCACAACATGTGTAAGACTGTGTTCAGTCATTCAGTTTGTGCTACGGCACAACATGTGTAAGACTGTGTTCAGTCATTCAGTTTGTGCTACGGCACAACATGTGTAAGACTGTGTTCAGTCATTTAGTTTGTTATACAGCACAACATGTGTAAGACTGTGTTCAGTCATTCAGTTTGTGCTACGGCACAACATGTGTAAGACTGTGTTCAGTCATTCAGTTTGTGCTACAGCACAACATGTGTAAGACTGTGTTCGGTCATTCAGTTTGTGCTACGGCACAACATGTGTAAGACTGTGTTCAGTCATTTAGTTTGTTATACAGCACAACATGTGTAAGACTGTGTTCAGTCATTCAGTTTGTGCTACGGCACAACATGTGTAAGACTGTGTTCGGTCATTCAGTTTGTGCTACAGCACAACATGTGTAAGACTGTGTTCAGCCATTTAGTTCAGTCATTATGATACAGCATAAAATGTATAAGACTGTGTTCAGGCATTTAGATTGTGCTACAGCACAATATGTAGTAAATTGAAAGAAAACAACAAAACGTTTGAGTTTGGCTATGGTATACTATCAAAATTATTTCCTAGCGAAGTCCATTTCTTTGCAAGAAGGGAATTTTTTCACTTCATGGTGATCAATTTACTTGTTCAAGAAATTCATTATCTGTATTTTGGACTGTCTTTGCTCCCCTAGGTGGGCCTCTAAGTCTGCCTATATAGACAATTTGGACAAAATTGACCTTGTACGGTTATTCTTTTGCAACCAATACCGTGCCCCTGATTGGTTGAATTTGCGTAATGAATTCTAGCATAAAAATGGCAAATGCTAACTAGACAATCGAATCAGACAAAAGACTTCAAAAGCAGCTATATCCATATCTGTTGCTGATTACTCACAGAAGCTGTCATGATAATATTGTATGTTAACAACCATCTGTGCCTAACACACTCCATGCAGCTTTACTAATAGATGCTAACTTTCAGATAGATGCTAACTTTTCAGTGAGTGCAGCATCTTACCCCTCTACTACCCATGAACTTGAACCTGTACCCCTCTACTACCCATGTACTTGAACCTATACCCCTCTACTACCAGTCAGCTATGGTTGATCAGTTAGCTATGTTTTGTCTGAGTAAGTGGTTAGTTTTGCTGCAATTAAGCCATAACTTTTCATGTATAATGATAGCAAGTACCCCTCTCCTACCCATGAACTGGAACCTGTGCCCCTCTACTACCCATTCTTAGCATTCTACTACCCATGAACTTGAACCTGTACCCCTCTACTACCCATGTACTTGAACCTATACCCATCTACTTCCAGTCAGCTGTGGTTGATCAGTTAGCTATGTTTGGTCTGAGTTAGTGGTTAGTTTTGCTGCAATCAAGCCATAACTTTTCATGTATAATGATAGCAAGTACTCCTCTCCTACCCATGAACTGGAACCTGTGCCCCTCTACTACCCATTCTACTACCCATTTACTTGAACATGTACCCCTCTACTATCAATGTACTTGAACCTATACCCCTCTACTATCAATGTACTCAAACCTATACCCCTCTACTATCAATGTACTTGAACCTGTACCCCTCTACTATCAATATAATTGAACATGTACCCCTCTACTATCAATATATTTGAACCTGTACCCCTTTACTACCCATTCACATGAACCTATACCCCTCTACTATCAATGTACTTGAACCTGTACCCCTCTACTATCAATATAATTGAACATGTACCCCTCTACTATCAATATATTTGAACCTGTACCCCTTTACTACCCATTCACATGAACCTATACCCCTCTACTGTCAATTTACTTGAACCTGTACCCCTCTACTATCAATATAATTGAACATGTACCCCTCTACTATCAATATATTTGAACCTGTACCCCTTCTCTACCCATTAACATGAACCTATACCCCTCTACTATCAATGTACTTGAACCTGTACCCCTCTACTATCAATATAATTGAACATGTACCCCTCTACTATCAATATATTTGAACCTGTACCCCTTTACTACCCATTCACATGAACCTATACCCCTCTACTATCAATTTACTTGAACCTGTACCCCTCTACTATCAATATAATTGAACATGTACCCCTCTACTATCAATATATTTGAACCTGCACCCCTTTACTACCCAT
The DNA here is from genome assembly GCA_020650975.1 of Apostichopus californicus. Lineage (NCBI taxonomy): Eukaryota > Metazoa > Echinodermata > Holothuroidea > Aspidochirotida > Stichopodidae > Apostichopus > Apostichopus californicus. Next base: position 13,924 of record JAIPMN010001715.1, on the reverse strand, counting down.
TCACATCAACGTATACCCCTCTACCATCAATGTACTTGAATCTATGCACCCTCTACTACCAATGTATTTGAACCTGTACCCCTCTACTATCCATTCACATGAACCTATACCCCTCTACTACCCATTCACATGAACCTATACCCCTCTTCTACCAATGTACTTGAACCTGTACCTCTCTACTACCAATGTACTTGAACCTATATCCCTCTATTACCAATATATTTGAACCTATGCCCCCTCTGCTACCCATTTACTTGAACCTATGCCCCCTCTGCTACCCATTTACTTGAACCTGTACCCCTTCTACTACCCATGCATGATTAGACTCAACTCTGAAATGGATTCCTTTGAGTGAATAAGCCTGTAGAAAATATTTTGCAAAAATTTATCTGGATTCATGAAATATTTTGGGCAAACCACAGTTATGTCGACTGGTTAAATACAACAAGTATGACAGTATTAAGTCTTGTTTGCAGCCTTTGTATTAGGCAGATTGATTGATTGAGGCAAACCCAGGAGTCAATCCATTTACCAGGGCAGCTGCCTGTGGAAACAAAAGAAATTGTAAAAGAAACTGAATATAATAGCAGCGACGCGTGACTTGATTCCAGACTCCTTTGAAGTGGTTTCTACCACGTTGCCTTATGTTGGGTTAGAATTATTTCAATGCTTGTTTGACATTTAATTACAAGTTGTATAGTAGTTAGTCCGATTACTCAAAGGTTGTGTAAATTATTGTTCTTCAACAAGGTATTGAGGTCCCTACACAGCGGTGTCCTTCCATAGAAGTGTGTATAGACTCTATCAAGTTAATATTGAAAGGCACGTGGCGACAGCTGGATCTTGCTTCACTAGTAGTACTTATATAATATCACTGTATTGTGCTTCTCAAATTACCATCAATGCATGCAAACAGCTATTGTTACTACCTAAACTAAATATTGTATTGAGTGGAATTGTTTTTCGCCAAAAGCGTGACAACATACAAGGTCACATGAAAGTGAGAACGCTCACAAAAGTAACGCTGTTTCAACGTGTACCTGTGATCGCAGGTGAAATAGGAAAGAAAATGTGCAGACACTTGTGGAAGTGCTGGGTTTGGAATTGGTTAAATAATCAATTAAACCACATATGGACACAGCATCTGAAAATGTGTGGAATAAACTAAAAAACCTATAAAAACGTGGGAAAAGAGCTATCTATCTGTGGCGAAATTGTGACACTTGTTAAAGTTGTCTTCATGGGTATTAGGTTGGTGGCAGTTTTGTTTTATGTCTCATCATTCTACATGCAAATCAGTACCTGTCCTGACTGCCTAAATCATCTATTTCTGTGTTGGACAGGGTATTAGGTTGGTGGCAGGGGTGGCATGGGTATTAGGTTGGTGGCAGTTTTGTTTTATGTCTCATCATTCTACATGCAAATCAGTACCTGTCATGACTGCCTAAATCATATATTTCTGTGTTGGACAGGTTCCCTCCACTCACATTATGATAACAAGGTATTTTGTTTCCGGTAGCCCTCTCACATGGGCTAGGCAAACTGAAATTTGTTTGTCAAATGTTCATACCGACACAACCTCCATGTGAAAATGTGGCCATTAGCCATAATCTCCCAGTCTCCTGCTGTTGATATCCATACTGGATGAATCATTGTCCTTTCTCACACTTGATTTGCAATAGACATTACTGTGTTATGGGAATACTCAGTGTACATAAGGATGATGGTAGCTCCATGTGGATAAAACTAAAGAGTTAAGGTGTGAACAATTCTTCCAGTTTCAATGGGAGTTACCATCAGCTGCACTCCAACAGGTAGGGAAAGTAGTTTAGTTACCTATGGCTAAATGTCATTTTGTGAACACAGTGTATGAATTGAAAAGCTTGCATGTACATATGCTTTCATTTCCACTACTTAACATTCAAGACTGATATTTTTACTCTGTTTCATGTGTAATAGGCCTATATTGTATAATGGTTAAATGTGTTTTGATCTTTGGTGTAATCACTAACCCGTGTGCAGTATGTAATTTTTTTAATTTTTTTTTATGTATTTTGAAATAAATACACAAATTATAATTGATTTTGAAGAATATGTTCAGTAACTATAAGTAAGTTGGGGTGTGTTTATGTGACTCGACCCAAGCTTTGTAAGCTCAATCTCAAGCTAACTAAGGTCTGTCTGTGTGAACCCTATTGTTTTTGGAGGTTCAAAGGTCAACAAAATGTGAAACTTGTTAAATGAGAGAATTATTGTTAGGGTTTGCATTGGAGTTTAGCTTGTTTCTTTTTCTGTAATTCATTCAATCAGAGCCAAGTACAAGTTAATTTTATCTGACACACTTAATATATATGTAAACTTTGGACAGAGTAGTAAGGTAAGGTAAATATCCTGTGATAATTTACTTCTCAAAACACGATGAATAATACTCTGTGGTTTTATGGTAATTTAGGTGTTTTTGAGGAATCTGTTGACTACTTGCTAATTTGTTTGAACTAAGAGTAAATTACAAGCAGGTTACATTTTAGTACTGCCTGCCCTACTTAACATCACACAGCTTGATATAAATCTTTTAGTCTCAAATCAAATAAAGAGAACAGTGGAAGTTAGCAATACAAATTGTACCTTTCCCACGGATCTTAGCCAAAGGAGTAGAACTGGTTGCTTGTTAGTTGCCAAGAGATTAAGTGAAAGAATTGCTCGTTTGTAACAGAATAAAAGACTTAATGATGCCTGTTGATCAGGTCGACGGTATAGACCTTGACCAGAAACAAGAAAATATAAATGGTTTTGTTTAAAATGAACACGTTGTTATGTTATTATTTATCATTTTCACTAATTTGGCATATTGTGGTCAAAAGCAGGTTATGGAGGTAGAGGAATAGAATAAAGTATGGCTGGCCTGTACAGGACCAACTGTAGTTCTATAGCATGGTCTTGGATGTTAGACATAGCATACAGGTGAAGTGTATGTTACTTGAAAAATGACCAACATAAATGAAGGCTCATTTTATCAGTAGTAGCTTGATTGCTACTTTCAGCTCAGGGCATTGCTAATATTATAATAACATATATAATATAATAATATATTACATCATATATTTTCCATGGATGAATTTAAGGTCAAAATATAAAACTTGTAATTTAACATATGCTATCCCAAGAAGGTATGCTTTAATATATTTCATATTTAATCAGTTTGATGTGTTAAGTTGTTTCATGTCAGCACTATTCAAAGTGAAATGTGAAACCTAGTAATATATCAGGTTGCTATTATTCCATGTTGATTATAATCTGCTTGTCAATTGTATTAGAACTAAAGGGCAAAGGTCATGTAAGATCGAACCAGAAGGCAAAGGTCATGTGTAAGTTTGTAAAGTTCTGTTCATAGTTTTGTAACACTTGTGTGGACATTTTGCTAAGGTCAAACTTAAAAACCCTGGTATCTGAAGAATGTACAGCTTGACAGAATAAACTATACTGTGCAAGTGGGTGTCTCATACTGATTAAAGAAGCAGAATATCTCTAGTTGAGGTCAAAGTGCCTTTCATGTCAACAGCTTATCAAATGCAACAATCTGATGATCAAATGAATTCTAGGGGCAAATTTGGAGAGAGAAAACATCTAAATTGTTACATTATAATTACATGGAAGTGCTATATTTTGTGAAGAAATGCTTGCTGTCTTGATTGAAGTCAAATGTCATTTGCAGTAAGCAGAGGTTAAAATGTGATTGTATTTTAAAGATAGTATAATATCCCACCCCCCCCCCGCCCCCCTCCCTCATGTTGTGTCCATCAGTCATCTCTGTTAACCTTTTTCTTCATTCTGTTTGTTTCATCTCAGGTCCGTTCGTCATGAATAGTCAGGAGGAAATATATGAGGCCATAAAAGACTATCAGAGCAGACAAAATGGATTTGAATTAGCCAGGAAATGGGAATCAAAAGGAGGCAGTCGATAGGCTGGCAGAACATGAGAACAATGCATGGGACACAGGCTACCATTGGTACCAGTAGCAGGTTATGAAAGAAGGGAGCTTATAGATATATCTTTTATTTAGTTGTTATATTAATACAACAACTGTAAATAAACAATTAAAGGCAGGCATGCTGCTTGATTGGAGAAGAATATTTAGAGAATTATTTATGTTAAGGAATAACTTGGAAATAACAGGACAGAGAATAACATAGGAATTGGATTCAATATTCTTAAGTTAACAAAACAAAAAACCATTGTCTTTCATGTGGCTGGGTGCCTGGTAGTTTGTAGTATTTATAAATGTAAATGGAATGCTAGTTTACTAAAATACCTCTGGTTGTTATTACAGTCTTAGTGACATTTTCATTCCACTTTCAAGCATATTGATTTGAATAACTGAACCCACTAGAGTACTTCTTCTCCCACACAGTTTGAATTCACTGGTAATTAATTAGCATTTAAGAACAACAAATTTAATAACAACAACTTATTCACTTATTCTTTATGAAGAAAGGCTGGACACCTAGCTTAAATGTTGTGTAGAATATCATTTCTTGTTGGGTGTATTAACAATCTGTCCTGATGCTCATGTAATATATCTAGATATATATAAATATATATTTATATAGATTGATAATAATATAACACAATAATATATTTTATACTTAAAAGAGACACAGATCCAGCCATCATTATTGGTCTATGTGATAGAGATTGGTGTCATGATAAATCTTGTTCCATTTAGAGATATCACAAATTTACTGTACTGTTCCTTCATACACAAAGCTGAAGACTTAATTAAAGTCTTAATATGATGTCATCTAGCCACTTGTGATTCAATTTCTAATGTTTTTCTTTATTTATTACAATTTTTTGTTTTCTGTAAAGGACATGGATAGAAAACATGAAGGCATTGGGTTCAGTTTCAACAGCATTCTTCCTTGAAAATATGAAAAATTCAGAACCTAGTGCCACTATGATATCAGAGATTTACAACATGAAATCTCCCAGATACGACTTTAAACAGTGGCGGAGCTAGGGGTATCGGTCAGCGGGGGCGAGAATGGTCTGTAGGGGGCGCTTTCGACACTATCTAAGCGGAACGCCACCACAGGTTGGCGCGGAGTTGTCAGAAAATTACACCAACAAAATGTGACAAATGTCAATAGGTAGATGAGAGCGCAATAAAAAAGTCAATAATCGTGAATAAGTAAAAAGTGGTAAAAAGCTGAAAAGGGCGCCAGCAGTACATTTGAGTCTGCCAGGGGGGGCATCCGCCCTCCCTGACTGTATGGACGCTCTGCCACTGACATTAAAAGTAAGATATCTCCCAAACGGAGCAAGATGTTTCTTACGTATTTGAGGATATTGTTTATTGTAAAGGTTTGTGTCATTTAAAGCCAATGATGATGATTGGGTTTGTGTCCCTCTCAATGGAATATTCTGATCGCAGACACCATTCCACAAGGAAAGAATTAATATATTTGCAATATCTTTTATGTGAAAATCCCACCTCTCCATATCCTTCATTTCTCCAAGCTATGTATCATAGTAAATTGCCTGTTATGTCATCATGGTACTTCAAAGGCTTTTCTTTCGTTGTATAAAATTGCTGTCGATTTTAACTAAAATGACTTAGCTTTTACTGTAGTAGAGTTTAAATCTTTTAACGAATATTTAATGAAGGTTTGAAGAGAAAAACAAAGACATATTGACTTATTTGCCATGATGATGTCACTATGCTATTATCAGATACAGCTATTTCTAATCTGGTTTGGGAAGTTGTTCGTCACAACACATAGGCCACAGAAGGGGGAGGGGGGTGGGATTGGAAAACTGTACATGCGGGCAAACTTTCTGTTAGTTTGGAGGTTTGTAGAACCTTATTAATATTTCCTATGGGTGGCACAGAACAAAACCTGAAATAGGTACACATTGGTGAGTTTGTATAGGGCCTACTTGTGACGGTACAGATGAACAATGTCCATTTAGCACTTTCTGATATTTGATTCCCTGTGCGATGTTATCGTTCTGATTTTGTCATGGGAGTTGGAGCTTCTGTAAGTACGGTAATTTGGACACAAAATTTCACTGTGGCCTTCAAGATTTTTGTCAGCCCCTCCGCCTGCCCCACCCACTGCCCTTGGGGTAGACCAGTGATGATGGATGAGTTTGCTTCTCTTTTAAACATGCTGAAGGGAATTAACCTAGAGAGCTACAAACAATAGCAGATGTCAAATACCAGAATTATTCAAGCACCTGGCTGTGTTTGCAGCATAAACTGTCTGATCAAATACACTTGAATGAAATGATATGTAGTTAATGTGTCACAAAAGAAGTGTTTTTTGGCAAATATTTGGAATGAGATATTTCTATAATGAGCACAAGTTTGATATTGGTTTTGGAAGGGGGTCATGTCAACAGGGGTTATTCTTGACGTGCACTTGGCACAAAATGCTGACAATACCCCCACTGTTTGTGGTAAGGGTGAAAAGTTCTTTTGTATCAAGCAGAGTTGCACAAACTTTGTCATTCACTGTTGACTGCTGTGATCATGGGCAACTAGTTACCAACTAGCTTGTTTTAGGTGGCAATCTCATTGTGTTCAGTTTGTACTGTCTCACAATATTTAGTAAAGTAGGTTATATAAAGTCTGGTTTTTTGCATACTTGAAACTGTACCTTCTTCAGCTCTTTGGTAATTGACATTGGTTTCATTGATACTGGTTGTAGCTTTCATGATATTGCAATTAGCTGCTGGGAGGGTGCATCTAACTGGGTGATTGCTCACTGCAACAGTTGAATGCAGAATATGTTAGTTAGGGTGTCTGTGTAAGGTAAACTATGGTAATAAACACACTTCCCAAACACCTTCCCATCACCCCAATCATAACCCTCTCCATATAATGGCAATATTTTGTTGTCGACATAGTTCGAAAAAGAGAGAATTTTTATAACGCGGATGTTTCTATAGTTATACTTCAAGATATTCACCTTTAAGGTATGTGGCTAAATCCTAAAATGTCATGTGAGGTCACCAGAGGTCAAAGTCTGAAAACCTTGTGAACAGATTAACTCCCTGTGAAACTCACCAACTTCATACTTGGTCATGTGGATCAACCTTGTGTGTAGATTACACTAAAACTTCTCAATAAATTTGGTAACCTGTTAGGTTCCTGTTTAACGGTCTGTGATATCTAAATTAATTTTCTGCCTGCAGTCGTCCTTTAAGGTTGCACCTAAAGTTAGGATTCGTCCGAGGTGGATGACCATAAAACGTGAAAAATTATAAGTCATATATTAATTTTAAGTCATAGAAAAATTGTAAGTCATAACTAATATGGGGAACTTATCTTTTCCGAAATGGACGTTTTATTTTTCCAAAAACCTAAGGACATGTGTATCAAGGGTTGAACGCCAAATGAACCCATCTAACACCCCCAACACCCCCCCCCTTCCCCGATGGTATGTAAAGATTGACTACATCTGATTCTATATTTCAATTACATATGCAGTTTGGTCAATTTCCTTTCGCCTTCTGTCGAGTTTCATTCATACTGTATGTTTTGTCAATGATCCAAGTATCATTTTATCAACTAACTTTAAATACTAATGAACTGTTTGCAATTGATTAATTTTCAGCTAAACTAGCCGAGCTATTGTCATGGTAATGAGTCTTCTTGTCTGTCTGTCCGTGGACAATGGATGAAAGGCTTCTTCTCACAGGTGCATTGCTGATTTTGTACCAGACTTGGGTAACATCTTTTTGGGGGGGGGTAGCAATTTCATTGAAAAAGGAGGTCAAAGGTTATTTGTGGTCTTGAGAGGTCAAAAAACTAAAAAATCACATAAAATCTCTTCCTCAGCTTTTTGTTTAAATTGGATCAAACTTGGTCATACAACCAAAGATGGGTAACATAGCTGTACTTTTTCCAAGGTCATTGGTTAATTGAATGTTATAACGACAAAAATTTGTGTAAATGCCTTCTTTTCCTATAGGGTGTATGTTTCATTTTGATCAAACTTAGTTATACTGATCAGGTAATTATTCTGCATTAGTTATACTAATAAACAACAACAGAACACAGATGATATCGGTATATACGGTGTATAAATATCTTTATTCGCTTCATTTACAGGTTACTGTAAATGTTATGATCTAAAAATAGTAAAATCCATTTATAAAAGTTGCAGCACTTTAAGTTAGTTATGGCATGGTTGCTATGGTATGTTAAGGTTTGCTTAATACTATGCCATATTTATTGTACAATAAAACACATAAACGACCACTTTATAATAATAGCTAATATGTATAAACGATAGCCTCATTTCTGAATGTCATAAATACTAAAAAGTAAAGAAAAGACGAGACAACCATTTTGAATTCTATTTCATTCTGTTACATATGTAACACTTTTGACGGGTTTCATATGTTGTGTTATCACTGAATCACCTCAGAAATCTCTTTGTTATTCATGCAAAATAGTATGTCATAATTAACTTTTAACTATATTTATTTCTTACTTTTGTTCGACTTCAACCTTTAAAGATAAGCATAATAAATAAAATATTTTTGAACATAATCAATGATTCACTTGTGACATATTTTTTACTGTTGTTTTTTTCTTTCAGCACAAGCCGATTGCATGCTGATCTATAATCAAAGGATGACGTCACAAACTGTCACCCTTCATTAAACGTGTGATCAAGGACATATAATACACATGTTCCATTTGAACTGTACAGATGGAAACAGACTTGTGCTTGGTACAAAGTTACTTTATTCCATACATACTTCTGACTACTGAAGAGATTGCATAGCAGCGTGCAAGCTGCCTTTAATGTTTGTCTTCATTTCACTTACATCCAAGGCAAACGAAAGTACTTCCCCAACGATGGTTCCTCAAAGACCGTTAGCATTTTTAAACTTGCTGAAAGCAAATTAGAAGTAATTTCCTATCAATTCTAACGCTTCAAATTATTCCGAGGTATTAAAAAGCTGAGCTTAAATAGTTAGATGTCCAAAGGGGTATAAACTGCTCTGTGCGGGACAGTAAAAAATATATATACCAAGTTGATTACTGGCGACCATTTTTGGTATTTCTAGCATATTATGGGGTAGTAGGCCTACTGGTAAATTCTACATGTTGTCACTTAACCCATCAATGTAAATACTAATCCATTGTTTCATAAATCCTTTTTTTCCTCATATGGACGAAAGGGCACAAAATCCAACAATGTGGGACCTTAGCAATTAGAAATGCATTGTAAATACACATTCCTTTTATTGATGACTCGTATGTGGGGTAAACGTGGTAGTGTTAGCAATAAAGTCAACTTTCGGTGTTCAAAGGAGAAGCAATGAGTGTGATGAATGACTTCATCCAAGAAGCTTAGAAACTCTTGTTCCGTTTGCTGGTTTAAGAGGCATCATGCTAACAATTTCGTATACCCCCCGCCCCACCCCCACCCCACACACGCATGCATGAGCGTGCATACACATTTTTATATGTCTTATTTCCAGAGTGAGCAACAAAAGTGGGGGGGGGGGTTACATTATGTTCAGCATTCCAACTTGAATACCCACATTGTCTAGTACCAACACCTTTATTTAAGTTAAAATAAAGCATTAAATCTTAACGCATATTTTTTTCCTCTGTGCCGTTATTTTCGAACTTGCTGACGCCTTCACTATAAATATTAGGCAGAATTTAACAGACCATTGTATCTCTTAAATGCGTCAGCTGTTCTCATAGTTTAATGTTCATGGTTAAATTTTAATAGTTTGGTCTGCACTTTCACCAAGTTTTACTCAAAATAAGGTTCCAGTTGATCAAACTAAGACACGTGACAAGATTTTCACCAAATGATGGTTAATAAGCAAGTAATAGAGACGATCCCAAACATTTCATCTCCCGGATTCTTCTCATTATTAAACACATGATTGAGCCAATTTGAGAATACATTTAACTTAACTGCACTGTTTTCAAATGAAACTTATAGCTAGTCGAGCTAAGTTTCCTACACTGTAATTGGACTTTATGATATAGAAAAGCCCAATACCGTTATCAAAATCAACTCAAAACCTGTTTACATAATAATTCCTTAAAGGAATTGTATAAAATTACTTTATGCTGAAGAAGCCACTCTCTTGGAATCATTGATATAATTCTCAATAATCTTGGCATATAACAATAGAGATGAATACTAATTAAACATCCGTTAATTACTTATGATGATCTTCGTCTCTGATTCTTTATAGTCATATAGTCAACATCATTGATCACTCTAAATTACATAGCAACGTTTCTCTTGGTGTTTAAGCTTATTCGAGGTCAACTCTAGTTTCTTTAGAAAAACTACTGCTTGCTTTGTTAATAAAATGTCTATCGATGTCCGTAGCCAGTCGTGAGCACAGGAGGGCTGTGCCCCACCCCCCCCCCCGCCCAAGCAGGCTTTAGTGTGCCCCATTTGCACCACCGTCATTGCACAAATTCTTCACGTGTGTCAAGTCCTCTCCTTAGATTGTTAATGCCTATTTTTCTGGCCATTTTTTTTTCTGGTTTGGCACTACCAGGGGAACGGAGTCGGTCATTCCCTCAACTCGCATCTACCACATGAACCTCCCTATAGTCAATGTTGCAATTGTTTGACACGTATAATTGTCTGTCTCCTCCCGAATGCACAATGTCAATCTTTCAGAGGGCGCATTATATGATTTATCGGCAAGGATACTACTCATCTGCAATGTATTTCAGAGTGCGTCACGTACCAATTTAACTCAACAAGTGTTAACTTACTCACAGTCTACCATGGAACCTGTTTAGTTCATCTGAAAGATTCCTCTGGGGACAATTGGTACTCTTACAGTGTGAAAATGATGTCACTAATTAAAGTGAAACCTTGTGTGCATCTGCGTTCGAAGTTATTGCACGTATGCTCTTATATGAAGACCCTTAATAATGACAGATTTTCCGTTCTGAAAAAAAAATCCCAGCTGACCGAAGTTTGCAGTCGATACAAAAATGTTTGTAGAATTCTCACGAAGGTCCTTTTAGCCTTGACCACAGATATAATTTGTCTAAATCTCGCTGCATCGCTGCGATTTGAAAAGTAGTAGTTAATTTGAAGATATTTTCAATAAGATTGGTAGATTACAGACCGGGGTGTTCCCTGTGCCTACATCCCTCCACCGTATTCTACAGCTCAAACAATTCAATAGTCACCGGTATGACAGTTCATACAGATGTAAATGATAGCAGACGATGGAGTAACCATGACTACAGATAAATAATGATATGTTGAACAGAATGCACATTGCCAGTCTGTATCAGCATTTCGATCAACAGGGTTTTCTTCTTCTTCTTCTTCTTTCTTTCTTCGTGCTTAAGATGGATATCTGAGTCGATATGGACCATGAGGTATTGTTGAGGTAACATTCTGCTTTGGTTTTTATACTACTATGGGATATTATGTAAGGATGAGTTAAAAAGTAAGTTAGTTTGCATTGTGATGTGAGGTAACTTGAAGACACGTAGTTTACATCGTCAAGTTATCCGTCGGCCTCGTATTCATATTGTCGTCGTCAGCAAAAAGGAAAGCCTTGCACTGTCTTACAACCGATGACGTCATCATGGGTATCACGTGGTCTATCTTTTGGAATTTGATGAATTGATGCATCTGCAGTGACGTTGTGAAAAGTACCCGTTTGCGCATGGCGGAACCAGACACTCACGATGAGAGACACAGCTGTAAAGATAATGTCATTTACATTATTTCAGTTAAGCGTCATAATAAGTTCCTTGTGGTAGTCTTTTAAATTGTTTAAGCGATACATTTGCAGGGGCGGATCCAGGATTTTGAGAAAGGGGGGGCCGACATCCCCGAAAACATAACCAAAATTTTTCGCGCGCTCCGCGCTCTCAACATCTTAATGTGCATATCATATAGGCATTCGCCGGTTATTACATCACATGCAAATAACCGATAACTGCCTCTATGATATGCACGTTAAGATGTTGAACGCGCGCGGAGCGCGCGAAAAATTTTGGTTATGTTTTCCGTCTTATTACCCTTCCATATTGGTTGTAACTATTGGGGAAGTCATTACAATAATAACGATAATAATAATATCAGTTTAACCATTGAAAAACACATTGCAAATAATTCTTCTTTCAGTAGGTGCCCGAAAAATTCTCAGCATATTGCCCGAATTTTCACCAAAAAAATTGAAAAACACACTGCAGATTTTTCTTCTTTCAGTAGGTGCCCGAA
>JAIPMN010001714.1:0-16202 GCA_020650975.1 Apostichopus californicus | reverse complement strand
TTGTTTTCCTTTTCCTTTGTGTCACAGTTACATCAATCATGCATAATATTAAACTAGGAATTAACCTTCCCATATGAGGAAATGCAAAATGAGAAAGGAATTAAGAAAAGAAAAGAAAAGAAAAGGACAATTTTTTTTGCGCATCATGGAATATTGATCACTCTGTCGTGGAAAGTTAAGGAAGTACATAGACCAGAGGTTAGTGAATCCCGTACGATGAAAATTGGATTACGTTCTCTTGACGTTTAAGGAAGAGTTTAAAGCAAATTCAAGTTTGCGAGGAAGGAAGTTATTTGAAGACTTATCAAACTGATACGGTTCAGATGACAGAACTCGACTAGTGGAATTTTTGTCTCTTTTTTTGGCCGACTTGAGAAGACCACAAATGATAGATTTGTGCGTTAGAAATATCTCGTTGGGTGTCAAATTATGAAATCATTTAATTAAGCTATGTCTTCTGTCAGATCGCTGTATCCATGAGCATTGATGTTGTGAGAAGTCTTAAATTTCTACTAAGAATTTAAAACTTGACTGCAAATATACAAGATGAGCTTACAAATTGTGCCATGTTGAACTAGATATAATTTCCTGTGGTAACAACACATGTGGAATGTGATCATCGGTCTATCGGGGTCAAAGGTCATCAGTGTTGGGTACCAATTATATTTGAGAGTCAATTGGTGGTCACTGATGATTGTTAATTCTCTACTAGAACCCGTCTCTTTGTCTGGGAATTATGTTGGAGAATCAAAACCTTCTGGAGAGTCTTCTTCTCTTTTTAAAAGAAAAACCCTGTAGCAACTTTTTAGGATGCTTTAATTTGGGAGTATAACTGATTACATTCGAACTCCCTTGGAACTTATCACACATAAAATAAAAAATGGATCCCTCCAATCCAAAAAAAAAGTAAAGAAAAGAAAAATTAGGAATGTGGATAGCCCACCCAAGCATTTGCATGACTTCAGCTGTGATAATTTAGTTGAACCCCCCCCCCCCCCTCCCGAAAATAACAACTTTGAAGGCAACCAAAACTTATGAACAATTGTAATAGGTACATCAAGATGGTCCATTATCTTTAGTAGCAGGTCAGCTGATTTACCATTACGTACCAGTTTTCATGACCAGGTTTACCGACAACCAAGTAGTTCTCAAATTAAAATGAAAATTGAGCAATCTAATGGAACCCTTACCCATTTTCATTACCCATTTATCGTCAATTAGCAAATTTTTAGCTTTCCAAACTAAACCTCAAATGGCTCCATTTTTGTATTTAGTACCACAAGGATCATGTACACAAAAATTGTAAATATCAACATTTTACAGGTTTTTTAGACTTTTTCTCCTTACTTGAGAAGAAACTCCAATGGCCAAGCTTTAAGACTAGGCATTGATACCGTGTTCTTTGTTTTTTAATGAATAAATATCGAAAAATTTGTGAAAAGGTTCTTAAAAAGTACAAGGAGATGGGAAAGATAGCTATTAACCAATGGGATAAGAGACCCTAATCAGCTTACTTGACCACTAAGCAGCTTCCCCAGAATTGACTCTTTTGGTTTCAAATGTACAACTGATTGATTGAGTGGACTATAGCTTTATAACAATTGCCAATGACTCTTTTAAAGGTTCAATTCAATTTCATCCATACTCACTGAATATTCATGACTAATTTAACTTTGCATAGTTACCTCTGAGCCAACCTGCCAATCAGAGATGCTTAACTGATTACTAACATACAAAGGGGGATAGCATCAAAATCTGTTGTTGTAGAATGACACTAACAAGGCTTGTATGACCAGTTTTGGGATTATCGCCGCCCGCCCATAGGAAGAGATGAGGAAATGTTATTCCTCACAGGGGGGGTGCATGAGTGTGTCCTCCTTTCTCCTAACAAATGACAATGAAAGCAATCTTTTCATTCTTTTCCCCTTCTGCTGGATTTAACAATCAATTTCTTGGTAGAATTATCCTTAATCTTCCCTTGAGGTTTTTATGCCTGTTATTTTATTTTTTTAAAGAGGAAGAATAAAGATCAAGGGATGTACTTAGACCTCAACAAGATTTGAAAAAGTCCCTTTTCTTATCAGCTCAAAAAGAAGAGGTGGAGGTAGTTAACATTTTCAGAGGGGCAAATCAGAGAAAGCAAATCGTTATTATCAGATGCCACGAAGAATAAAATCTCTTGCAGAATGTGGCAACTGATACATACACAGAATGCATCTGCACTGGACGAAAAAATAAGTGACGGCAAGTGTCCAAACTCTGATTGTAATTTATAAAAGGGATGAAAGTAACCTACGACACGAACATGCTTCGAAATCACTATCGAAAAGGGGTAAAATATTGAGATGGGGAAGATATTGAGAAGGCAACAGAGGGAGGGGGTGGGGGGGGGAGAGGAATTCAGCAAGGACTACAAAGAGAGACCATCTGAGCTTTGTCAAGTTTGCTCTGATTTTGAACCCTTTTCCTTTCTCAACCAATCTTGTGATCAACATTTACCGATTTGGTGGTAGTATTGATTTATCATTTTATAATCTGTTGAGGTCTAGAAATAAATCTCATTTTATTAACATAGTTCCCAAATGGCTCTCCATCCTTTTTTATTTCCCCTTCTAAATCATAGCACGATATGTGCGGTTACAATGTGTCACAGGAATACCCCCCCCCCAACCCCCTCCCCCTGAAGGTTTGTGATGCAAGATGCTGAATAAGCAAATTTAGAGACAAAGAACAAGTTATCATCAGCCTGACACATACTAGTATTGTTGCAATCTCTCTTTCCTCTCTCTCTCTTTTTCAAGAGAGGATGTAAGAAGAACATGATGGAGATGAAGTCTAACTAACAGCTGCTTCTAGGGGAGGCTGAAGAGCTCTTGTACAGCTTCCCTTATTCCCCCTGTCAGTATTGATTTGTGATCAATGTAATCCCGCTGAAATCCTATTCAAAGAAAAATAAACCACCATCACTCTTTGTCCTAGAACCAGACAAAAAAAAAAGCCCTGCCAAAAAAAAAGTTGTTCAACGAGAGATTTTTTTTTCTGTTATCATTCCTGAGCAGTGTCTTTTCAATGCAAACAATTAGCCTTGTCATATGTTGGTCTTCTAGAAAAAGATCTCACATGCCTGTAATCACGGTACGTCAGAAACTGTAACAGCTCCTCACCGCCCGAGGAGCGTCGTCGTAGATCTTGGCAATTAGGACGCGGGGCAATGTGACACGACTCGTTAAGCCACGAAAAACAAGAGACAAAGATAATTGCAGACGGGCCTCCATTAAACATCATGGTTTCACTCAAATGAAGATAAAAAAATTGTACAGCCTAGTTAATATTCAAATTTACAGTAGGCCCATGATAGGGAAGATTTAACCTCATTTGTGTATTTCAAAAAGGTTATTTAAAGAAAGTATGAATTTACTAAATATGTCCATCTCTTTGTAAGTCAGCCTTTTGAAACCAAAACTTGACCATCTCATCTCTTTTTGTTTGTTTATAGGGTAGTAATGATAAACTAATTAAAAAATTACAATTAAGAATATACCATGTAAGCTCTTTCCCCTTCTCCCCATTTCCAATTCCCCCCCCCCCCCCCAGTTGTGTTTACAGATATTTCTCTTTCCTTTCGCAAATGCGATACCACTTACGATACTCAATTCCAAATGAAGCCAAACAGGACGCCTTTAATCTCTGAAGCCCCTCCTTTTATCTCTAAGCTCCTCCCACACAGCCCCACCTTTATGACACAGGACAAAAAACCCACACGGAGCAAAAAAACAAAACAAAACGAAATCCTTCATCATTTAGAGCACTAAACCGAGACAGCCAACAATCATCCTTTTTTTTCCCCTTCCCTCCATGTTTACCGAATCTTTGATTGCCGGGAATTCCTGTCACTCCAATCTCCTCCTCATTCAGTACCTCTTTTTCCTCCTCAGTGCCCAACACAGGCCACTGACTCCTTTCCAAAGAGGATTATGGGTACTCTATCAGTGAGGTTTTCAAGTCCCTCCTGACACTGAGACTAATCGCCTTTAAGCCCGCTTGTGATTAAGATAAGAACGTTTGATGAAACTTTACAACCAAAAAAAATAGAAAAAAAAGAAGAAGGGATACGAGGATGTGAGTGCTCAGGGTGAATACAAAATTCAGAATGAATTTTTTCCTGTACATCATGTCTGCAAAGGAGTGTCTCCACCTAGTATACACAGTGAAGTAAACAGAAGTGTGCTAAGCAATGAATGGTGCTGACAAATTGAACATTTTGTTTGTTGCCTTTTCAGTCTTTCTTTATATTTCTTGATATAAAAATGCCTTCACATTTTTTTTTTTTTTAAATGTTATGTGACTCCCAAAGTCTTTCGCAGACATTAAGGAGTACTGATTAAACAACTGAATATAGCAGTGTCTTCAAATACTTTGCCCTGGGGGGGGGGGAAGGGGGGAGGAGAGGGGAGCGGGATAAGTAAACTGCATGTTTACACTTCAGTATGACTGACAATTAGTTTAAGCTAATTACATACATACAATTACTTTTAAAGTTAAGGGAGACCAAATGTCATTGTTACTGACAATCTAAACACACCTATGCTTCCCTTCACCCTTCCCCGCGTCTTTGAAAGGAAATGGGAATAAAGAAGAAGAATTGGAGGAGAATAGTTCAAAGGTTACGATTGCTACTAAAGACATAACCAAAGAGGTCAAGGAATTGGTAAAGACTTTATCAATTAAAGATCAGAGTTAATGACTAAATTCCTGTCCTGGCTTCTTTGACTCAATCAATCTGAAAGTCAGGTAATCCACTTGTTACCACAACAAGCCTTATTTTGATCTTCAGGATAGGTGAGCTGCTTACCCCTATAGGCAGCAGTCCATGGTTTAATACCACAACAAAAGGGTGATGCTTGTATCAAAAGAGAGACTTCCCCTACTGAAACCACTGATTTGGGTGAATACCTGCTTTGGATGAATACCTTTGTGGTCAATATTCTACAAAGTAATCAATCACTTTAAAGTTTTCATCTAATTCTTTCTTTTCGTTTGTCCTTCTCCTTTTTTTTTTCTTTGCCACTTTCTGTCTACGATTATTTAACGAAAAGCTGGTTCAGACTTTGGCAAATCTTTTTGACAAAGAATATTGAAATGCTGGCTAGCCACATAATAGTAATACGAGCTTCAGAGAAGACAACTTGGAACAAACAGCAACATTTGTACAAAATTGGATTAAGCTATATTTGTGGTGACACAAGAAAGGGGCCAAAAAAAAAATAGTGTGTTTTTTCCTGGCAATGCAATTCACTCTGAAGTGAGCAACTACTTAAATCCTAGTTCTATCTGATTATAAAATCCCCATCAGCAAAAATTTTTACATCCAGGCAAGAAATCAAATCTTATATCGTATCAATGTGTTGTCGAGTTTAACAAACTCTGATCCAATTTGAAATTTAAGACGTCGAGGTGAAAACCGACAATTGTCATAAAGTATTCTTCTGCATTTAAAAGACAGAAACTAAAAGAGAAACAAAAAATAAGAAAGGGCAAAAGAAAGAAGAGGCAAAAAGAAAATGCAAAAGAGAGAAAAGAAAACAAGGAAAAGAAGAAGAAGAAGATAGGATTTTTTTGTTCTTTTTACCTTCAGAGGTTGATGGTATTGGCTGAAACATTGATGGCTTCGTTCTTAAATTGCTTGAAGCTATTTTGGATGGTAGTGAATAATGGGTTTGTGCACCCTCTTTGACAGACTAATGTATACAAAGGAAGGTGATAGTTAATGAGAGGTGCATAATAAAATGAGATACTGAAAGCAAAAAAAGGGGGGGGGGGGAAGCAAAAAACCTCAAAGTACCTTGCATGATGGCTTAAGGGATGTTATCAAAATAAATACAGAGTTGCATTATGAACTGAGTTGCATCATAATCATCAACCAGAGGATAACGATGGGAGGAGCAGGAATTGAAAGAGGATGAGAAGGAGGAGGAGCCTTATTAAGCAAGCATAGGGGGATTTGATTCTGCTTCATGTATCACGCTGAGACGCACACACGACTACGACTGCATATTTAACAGGGAAGAGATTTCTACATGCCAATTACAGATATTTAACGAATGATGTATCATAAAACAATCATAGAGAAAGATCTGAGATCGTGCGCTGCGTTAACGCAGTGTTATATTTGCTTGGCCACAAACTAGAGCAGCAATTCAGCTGAATCCCTGATGCTCCTTGTCAATGTACTGGTATATAATTGAACGTACAAGCTTAATGTATGTACCACTGGTGTTACCGTGGCCACAGAGAAAGATCAACTGAGATCCTGCGCTGCGTTAACGCAGTGTTATATTTGCTTGGCCACCAACTAGAGCAGCAATGCAGCTGACTCTCGGGTGCTTTCTCTCAATGTAATGGTATATAATTGAACGTACAAGCTTAATATATGTACCACTGGTGTGACCGTTCACGATCTGTTACGCAGTTATTCATTTTAAAGATCGGCTGACGCCGAATCGTACCAAAAATGATCCTATTTTGATGTTATCGGAGAAAGTCATCGGAAGATACGCAGGCCACCAAAAATCTATAAAGTGGAATAATCCCCAACGTTTTGAGGAAGAAAAAAGATCACCAGGGCTGGACACTCTTTTTACCTTGAAACTCAAGAAGTCCCACACCCAGAGAGGTGTGCAATAAAATAAGAGCAGGAAAGGGAGGAACAAAAATAGAAACAAAATAACTTACCCTACTCTCTGATACTGATGCTGATGTCAAAGGAGAGAAAATAGAGAAAGGAAATATAGGTCAATATTTCTTACATTTTGATTATCAGTACATAACGAGAAATATGAAAATGTCAGGCCCTCTTACTTTTACACAAGAAATATGATTAATGGAAATAATATGAGTGTTTTATGGCAGTGTAACATCTACTCGACAGTAATCATGTCTCAGTGACATATCACTCTCCTGAGCTATTTTACTGAAATGTAGAAATAAAACAAAAACAGTAATTTAATTTCTTGTTTATATCTCAGCATCGGGCAAGAAGCTATCAAGATGGGCAGTTCGATCGACGTCGTCGTGTTCCATTTTACTTGCTCTGTATTATTATTGTTTGAAATTGTAGCCTCTGTGATGCCTCTAATTGTAAACATAAGGAATCGAGATGTCTCAAATATCTGGCAGTTTTCAAACTGATATACCTAAATCAACAATAACCTTTCACACATGTTTCTCTTTACTTTGAATAAACGTAAATAGTTAAGTGCTGTTTACAGCGGGCATTGTCAAAATCATTCTTTAACGCTCGTCTCTCATGGCCTCTCTCAGACGGTCTCAATAACGCTTGCAGCAAAAGACCATCGCCATTGGTTTCACGAAAACCAAACAACTTGGCCCCCACATATCACTAACAGAAACATTGACACCTTTTTTTACGTAGTAAGCCGGTCAAACTCTCGGACGAGCCTTCATGTTGATGAGTTTGTCCAGAAATACGGAAAGAATAACAAATTTACCACTCAGGAGTGGGGGCTTGGGGGGAAGAAGGGGGAATAGTGATTCAAAGGCCTATGTTTTATGATAGAGAAATTGAAGGTTTTTTTTACACATTCTTTGGTCTAATATGAGGTTGAGGAGCAATCCCTTTGACTTTCATTCATGAATGATAGGAAAAAAAGGTTCCGAAAAATGGAAGTGATGACTTAACTTTTGTTGAGAGAATACTATAAATTACTTTGTTAGTGGAAACGTGCAGAGCCACATTAGAGGAGTATCCACAAATTGTACTTCTCACCCCAACCAATAAAGGTGTATGCTTTGCTCCTAGGTTCATTCGACCACCTTAGATACAAATGTTTGTGTGTTAATTACAATTGCAAAGACCATTTGAATAATGTTTGTTGTTCCCCTTTCTTATAAACCTGCTGTAGACCAACCAACCTCAACTGGCAGGTAAAGGAATTAACACATCAACAGAGCCAATTTTGCTAACACTAAATACATTAACTTTTGCAGCAAATTTTTCTTTTAAATTTTGAAGTGACATGAGGTTACCATGACAATGAAACTTAAATATGAGAAATGTATAACTAAATCTAAAACATTTATCATTTTCCCCAAAACAACTTCCTTCCTCCCTAGCATAACAGTGTACAAGTGATTTTGTAAGCTGAGCAATTTGTTTCCCAGGAGAAAGCACAGAAAAGGTTGCAATAACTGAATACATACCACAGTTATTTCCTAAACTGATCAAAAGTTTCCCCTAGGAAAGCCAAAATGGTTGGCCCAATTTTGGCCAACCATTTGATTGTATAAATTTATATATTTCAATCTAAATATAGATGCCTCTCTTCTTTCCCTAAGCGTTTTTATTTCGTAACAACTGAATCCTGCATAGCAGGCCATTTCTCTCTCCCACAGAGCTTACGTAAATACAGGGAACCTTTTACAGGAACTGAACATGACTCAAATCATAACAAACCACATTTTGTCAAGCAGCACATTTCCACATCAGTCAGAAAATCTATCAACAGTGTCCAATGGTAGTTAAGGTTGGAATGTTCTAAGACACAGACAACAGGTTAAAGGAGTGTGCTTGAAAACAATCTGGCTATGAAAACAAGGGTACAAAAGTCTCTCATCAAATTTTAAACTTGGTCATGACAGAGAGACCTTTCCTGTTGTCACGAAGAGGCTTCAATTACAAATGACATGATTCCACAACCCTGGATCTATAAGTAATGCAGTCTTTATCTACTATTGGGACAATTTTCATCATCACTGTCCTAAGATGTCATTCAGAAAATATTGCCCTTTTAACTCAAGATTTTGATATGACATGTCTAAAATGTCTGTGCCAATTTAAAACGGACGGACGATGCAAGGTAATGATTGAGATGATACGAACACACACACTCACACATAATGGAAGAATTTTCCTTCACAAACATCTGGCCACAAAAGCAAATAATGGCTTGAAATTGTTTGCCTATCAATGTACATATTTATAACAGCAAACAACAGATAATTTGAAAAAAAAGTTTAATATTAAAACATGGTATACTGCTGTTTGACTATTTTTTCATGAAGACTTTCCTTTTTCCAAGAAATGCATTTAAGTCGATCAACCCGCTTGTCTTGTCGCTACTGAAAATTTACAATCCATTTTCCACTTGCCCGCCTTGTCCCTCGAGACACTACTGCGATTTTCTGCTCGAAGTATTTCTTTGATCTTTCAAAAAGGGTACTCTTAAATAGAACCTTACATGCAATTAGTAATACGGCTATCTGACACGAAGGGCCTTGGCTTAAATTTAATGTGTTACTGACTTTGCAGAGGTTTCAAACATCTGCGGTGAAAGAACTTGCCTCCACCTCACGATGCATGCTAACCTGCACATGTAAGTTTACGCCCGTGCGAGAGGACTTTTCAAGGCCGTCTTCGGAGGCACCGAACACTAAACCAATCAAAATTTGCATCGCAACTACAATACCAAATACCATCATAATACATGTGATGAATAAATATATCTCTGAGTTTCTATTAAGTTCCTTATTTGCGGTTGTCAAGAGAACATGGCACTGGTGAACACTGCATTTCGTGTCTAGTAAAGGGACCAAATACTCGAAACATTCATATCTTTCTAAGTTAAAACTGCTTCTGTCCTGCAAGTCATTTCGAAGATAGTTCAAGTCGGTCGATTCGTATTTAACCGCTACTAACTTTTCTCATGCTCTATCTCTTTGCATATTACTTCCTTTCCAACACCTGCAATGATCTTAACTCACCTTTGTCCTTCTCGCTGTTGGCGTGAGAATGTGCATTGATGACACTCGAGAGCTGAAGCAGACCAGATCCGTGGCTACCTGAAGATGGCATGGCTAGATGCGGAGGTATCGGTATTGGAGGAGGATGGGCATTAGGGAATGGATGTTGCAATGCTTGCTGCCCCTACAGTCGAGAAAATAAGGCCAAGATTACAACACAATACGTTAAAATTAAATAGAATTCCACGACAGTACAAGATCACATAAAAATTTCATTCTGATTAAATATTGAAACATAAATGGAAAACACTTCTCAGCTGGGAGAAGGTGAAATTTAATGGAAGCAATGGTGATTATGTCATATAGTCAGTGTATTATTGTATTCTCATTGCGCTCCATGCAGACAAGCGTGATGATGATAAGATTTTTTATTTACATATAAATTGTTCAGAGAGTTACAATCAAGCGGTAACATTAATGCTGTCATTACGTCAACAACACAATTTTAATATCCAGCTTATGAATCAAGAGACCTATCTGTGTCTGACGGTAATAACCTGAAAACATTGCTCTGAGGGAGACAAGTCTGATATGACATGAGGAAGAGGCATGTTTTGCGGGAAGATTTTCTAATAATGTAATATGCAGCTCTTTGAGAAGTACAGTAACTATACAACCGATAACCTTTTCTTTGAATACCCCCATTCATATTTCTTTCGTCTCTAATATTTAACATTATCAGGCCTTACTCCATCAACAGCATTAAATGTTATGAATTTTGCCTTTATGAAGTCAGATAATTTATTGCCTACTTTTAATAGTAGTCTGAATATTGTCCCGGATAAATGCTAAATATGTATTCATTCTGTGAGAAAAGTTTCAATGATAACGACAGAACATCTAATTTTAATGACTTTATCATTTTTTGGGACGTCACACCAAAATGTCTCAGGACTGTTTGTAAAGTCATGTTTGCTGTTTTCTTCAATCGTCAACCAAGATTATTTAGCATTTCCACTGTAAAGTCTGTATGGTGTGGAGAGGGGTTGTGGTGGAGAAATTTGAACGTTAACAAGATACCATCAAAAGAGAACCCCTGTCTGTCTCCTCATCCGAGCAAGCCGCTGGTAAAAATATCCAACCACTTCTGTACAGATAGGCAATCAGTTTATGAACTCAAGAAGTAAAGACTAGTTTATCAAAATGTCAAAACCATCACTTGGTTAAAAGTGCTCCTTGTACCCTGAGCAAACTGTTAGTAAGTAATCAAACCTCTGTCTGCGGTGTTTATCAGCCTACAGAGCTCTGCTATCTAGTTTTTGTTTGTTAATACACAACTAAAGCTGTTACATGCAAACATTGTACAGGCTAGTCTACCCTAACACAATGAGCAGCTATGTAAATAAAACCCTCCCAAATCGCTAACCAGTTAAAATTGGTTTACTTATCAACGAGCGGTTTGGTGGAAGGGAAAGAGAGAGAGAGAAAAAATTACAGTACCAAAAGAAGATTAAACAAGCAGATTGCCAACAAAGCTAGTGTTGACTATGTCTAAAGTGAACCCTATTATAATTGGTAAACACATCTGGCACAATATACTGTAGCTACGGGTAGGTGAGAGCACTCCCACAATATTTGTATTCTCCCTCCTTAAAACCTGGAATGAAACAATTAATTATGGCTGCCAACAGCAGGGTTGAAGTCAATTATCTTTGTTTGACATATTCGGGCAAAGTGTGGAGTTACTAAAGTAACAGCTATAACTCAGAATATAAACGGCTACTGGGCAATTTCGCCATTTAATGATCTTGGCTGGTGGAATATATATAGCAGCCAAGCTGAAGTTTGTTGATTTTATTATTATCATTATTAAATGATGCGATAATGACCGAAAAATCTGCAGGGGGGCAGGGGAGAACCTGGTAACAGTTTTCAGTGATTCCCCAGCTGCATATTCGGTGTGGTAAATTGCGACCGGTCTTATAAAACAGAACTCAGAGGTGTAGGAGTATCAAAGCAAATTCTTTGTTGTATCCTCATAATGTAGTTCTGTATCAAGGCAGATGTTTGTATTCAGCCAACACAGAGATTATTAAAGATTGATCAAACTAAGAAACCCTCCAAGATGTGTTCATCAAATTAATTATTCATAAATTAATTATTAATTTATTGACAAATGCGTAAATTAATGATTCTGTTTCAAAGATGGCATTTCTTTCACCGAGACTTGCATTTAAGCAGTAATAATCGTAATGTATGCAAAAGGTAACTGGCAACTTTTCTGACATAAATAAGCAAATTGTAAATTTCCCAAGAAATTCTTGACGCTTTTTTTTAACCATTTCGGAAAAAACAATTGACGATCAGAGAATGAACCTCATTGGTTTGGGATTTAAGTACTGAATAGTATCCACATTTCTATCAAATTCCAACTCAAGATTGAAGATTCTGCCTTAAACACTGTTGGTGGTTGAGGGAATTAACATAGTAGAGATTTATATCCACATCAGAAATGGCACAACTCCCGGTGAAACAAAACAAAATTCCCAACCTGCTTATCACACAGACAGGCCTCAGCTTTTGCACTCACCACATCGTTTTGCCTTCAGCCAGTGACAAATTTTTGACTGTATCGTATGACAAAGGGCTGGGATTAAGCGCAAACGAGAGACGGCAGAGATGATGTAGCTTCTATGTTGCCACTGACCCTGCTACTTGGCTATCGTTAGGCGATCAATGATTTCATCTGGAATTTACCGACTGGAACCAACTCAATCATCGACGTGACTGAGTTGACGTATCTCCAGGCAGCGCAGGCTAACAAATCAAACTGTTCCAGACTAACAAATCAAACTGTTCTTGTGTTGAGTCTCCTTGAGTGTCTTTATACAGTATTGCACCCATGCTGACCCCCACCCCCATCCCTCCCCTTCCCACTTACAGTTATAAAAAAAATTAAATGAAATATACTCACTGAGAAATGTGGAAACGCCGACTGCTGCTGTAACACAAGTATAGAACTCGGTTTTAATTGGATTCAATTATTCTAGTGTTTTTGTAGCAAGTATTTTTTTTAAATTGGGGGAGGGGGGAGTCGTTCAATAGGATGCAGATAGTCACCATAAACAAAGTTTTACGGTTATCTATAGGTTTGAATGGAGAACATGTACTGCAAGTTTAGTCATATGTGAATATGATACCAACAAAGTGCTCTTTTTGGAATAAGAAAAGAAAGATGAAATTTGAACTTATTAGGAAAGTTTAAACAACTCAAAGGAGAGAGTGTGTTTGCTGGAACGAGAATTTAAACAATGACCCAAGGACACTTTCTACTGACTCAGTTATATGC
The DNA here is from genome assembly GCA_020650975.1 of Apostichopus californicus. NCBI lineage: Eukaryota > Metazoa > Echinodermata > Holothuroidea > Aspidochirotida > Stichopodidae > Apostichopus > Apostichopus californicus. The sequence goes on along the minus strand of JAIPMN010001714.1, from coordinate 3,094 downwards.
ATCACTAACTTTGAAGGCAATCTCCTCCAATCATTGCCTAGTTAGAATGTCAGAAATCATACCTCAGTTTATGTCACTTTTGAAGTACATGTCAATGTGGAGGAATTGAAGAAGGGGAAGGGGTGTGTGGGAGTGGGGGGGGGGGAGGTTTAATAAGTAGTTTCCTCGAATGGTACATTTTTGCCTTCTCGACTCTGGCTAATAGAAGAACACTTTCATTTCTGTATTACAGGAGGTGTAGTAAGGAGGGGAAGTGGGTGTGGGGGAAAATAAATGGCAAAAAAAACCCGAAACCTTCAGATCCCTTTGAAAATTTGTATCCAGTACCAGGACACTGATTTCTTACTTTTCTGCACCCTCGGTAGTCAGTTAATTTATGTCTTACTTAGTAACCAAAAAAAGAAGAAAATTTTACCCACCCCTATGATGGCATTCAGTTCTGTCATAGTAACCTGCTTAGCCCTCTCTACTGCACCCACCACACTCTGTTGATGCTGCAAAGGAAAACAGGAAACAAGAGAGAATGTGAAAATGATGAAACCGGAGCCATAATAAGGAGACAGATAGACATGCCACAGAGTTACTTATTATGACTATTCTACAGAAAACATTGAAGAATGAAGTTTTCATGATTAGTGAGTTTCTTTTTGTTGGTGACTTGATCGAGAGAAGCATGAATTGATGTAAAATTCAACAATTATAATCAGACCCTGTTACGAAGAGTTAAATGACATGGGATTGACTGTTACAGTACCACTACAGGTAGAGTATTGTCATGACCATGTGGTTGAACAGTTTCATGAAGCTGCACTGCCACAAAGAGTTGGGAGTCAGTTTATTGATGGCACGTGCCATCATTGTCATGACCACATGGTTGAATGGTCCACATAAAACTAACTGCCACTAGGACTGGAGTCAGTTTATCGATGGCACATGCCATCATTGTCATGACGGTTGTATGGTCCACATAAAATTAACTGCCACTATGAATGTAGTCTGTCTGGTAACCGCATGGCTCAGGCACGTCATTTTCATGACCACAAAGTGGCAATGCTCGGGTCCGCTACTATTGAGAACCAATCAAAAGGAAGGACTTACCTCTTGTGATAAGAATGGTATTATCTGTGCACATATCGCATTTAACCGTTTGGCAATTTCAGTCTGTAACAAAAGAGAGAAGAGAGATATATAAATAGATATATTATATATATTTATCGAAAAAACATTTAAGAAAATCAGAAAGCCCACAATTAGGCAAGACAGAAAAGATGCCCTAGAGGTGCATCCGTAGGCCATTGACTGTATTTCGTTGGGAAGGAAGAAGTTACATGATTCAAGTTAATTAGACTGTCATGGGCAAAGCACAGTGACAATTACCACTGACAGAAGGCAATTAAAGAAAGGGTCCGAGGAATATGCTAACGACGTCATCGGAATTTGGCTGATTGAAGTGGAATAAAATTCTCCAGGAATCAAAAACCACCAACATGACTTTGAAACTTCATATACACCTACTTGGCCACCACCTTGACCGATTTTTTTTCTTTATTGCAACATCCCCAATGCCCCCTTACCCCCCCCCCCCACCCTGCTCTCCCTCTTTGTCTTGCAAGTTGAAATATAGTTATGTTGATGTAATGATTGCGTAGACCACTGCCTTTTGAAACCCCATAACCTGACATAACCTGATTTTACTGACTAATAGCGAGTTCCTCCACAATTTCTCGGCTTCTCTCCACATCACGCACGAGAGTCATTCTTTAATGGCATTCAGTCACGCCAATACCTCTGACGAGCATTGATTTTGTTTACATGCTAGTACAATTTGAGTGCCACTCCTACTGTATGCACTCCATCGCAGTTAGAGAGTGCTCACATGGATCTCAAAAGTGTCTCCAGCAGAACAAAATATATCTGCCAAACGAGCAAGCAAGATGTTCCTGCCTCCGAGGAGATCTGTATCACCACTTCAACATTTCTCTTTTTTTTCTCTCTTTCACATTCAACTTCCAAAAGATCAATTCGCACTAGAATCTAATTCCTTAGAGTGTTTTCAAGTTGCTTAAAGATTTCATCCCGTGTCTTTCATGAGCGGGAGAGTGGTATTTTCTGTTGTATCCCTTTGATGAGCAAAGGAATATCCAGATACCCTCATTATGGGTCACGATCCTTGCCCGAATGATTACATATCCTTCTCAGATTTTACAAAATAGCGTTACCTTACAACACTTGTCTGGCTGGCTGGGAGGTAGGTCATACAATCTGCAGATAAATAGCTCATATCTTCAGGATCTTTGGTTTGTTCGCTTAAATATCTGTCAATCAATTGCACTACTTTCAACTAAAACACCCACCCCCCCCTCCCCTCCCCTATCCTGTTAATTTGACTAAACGTTCTGTACTTTGCAATTTTTAACGATTGATTCCAAACGTTGTGGTAAATTTTGGAAATACTTCTTGCACAGACGCTTTGAACATGACACACAGTTTCAAATCCAGGGAAAGATAGTTCCCGATGACTTGAAATGGGAGAGATTAGTGGTTTAACACTAATGAGATTATGACGGGTCAAAGCCATAACGAATTGTGGGTCGAGCCCTGCCGAAATTATCATCGGACTGAGTAATACTCTGGTAATGATTTACCTGCTGAATGATTATAACAGTCTTATGATCGATCATATCAATCACTTAAAAAAGTGATCAGTATTTCAAAAAAAGGTATTTATCTAGAAAAATGAGCTGTTTAACTAGTTAGTTAATCACTGTGAATATTTTACGAAACATTGTTAAACACCCTCAAACATTGTGCTTAATGATAATATTCTAAGAATAACAATCATACTAATAACAACCATAGCAAAAAACACTAATAATTATGATAATATGATTTATGATGCTTTCCCTCAAATATCATCCAATATAATTAAAGGAGTAGAATCATATGACATAAAACTTTTGCAGAGACATATCAATATTACATTTCACAAACAAGCTAGAAAATACATTTTCTCGTTTTATGAATGTGTAGAAGGGGGATTGTGAGGCGACCGCGGAATGGGTGGGGGGAGGGGGACGCGGGTTAAACAATTTAG
>JAIPMN010001713.1:0-23572 GCA_020650975.1 Apostichopus californicus | reverse complement strand
TAGTGTTTGGAGTTAAACTCCTTTACCTAATGTTTGAAGGTAAACTCCTTTACCTGGTGTTTGGAGTTTAACTCCTTTACCTAGTGTTTGGAGTTAAACTCCTTTACCTAATGTTTGAAGGTAAACTCCTTTACTGAGTGTTTGGAGGTAAACTCCTTTACCTAATGTTTGATGGTAAACTCCTTTACCTGGTGTTTGGAGTTTAACTCCTTTACCTAGTGTTTGGAGTTAAACTCCTTTACCTAGTGTTTGGAGTTAAACTCCTTTACTGAGTGTTTGGAGGTAAACTCCTTTACCGAGTGTTTGAAGGTAATCTCCTTAATCTAGTGTTTGGAGTTAAACTCCTTTACCTAATGTTTGAAGGTAAACTCCTTTACCTAGAGTTTGGAGTTAAACTCCTTTACCTAGTGTTTGGAGTTAAACTCCTTTACCTAGTGTTTGGAGTTAAACTCCTTTACTGAGTGGTTGGAGGTAAACTCCTTTACCGAGGGTTTGAAGGTAATCTCCTTAACCTAGTGTTTGGAGTTAAACTCCTTTACCTAATGTTTGAAGGTAAACTCCTTTACCTAGTGTTTGGAGGTTATCTCCTGTACAGAGTGTTTGGAGTTAAACTCCTTTACTGAGTGTTTGGAGGTTATCTCCTGTACAGAGTGTTTGGAGGTTATCTCCTGTACAGAGTGTTTGGAGGTTATCTCCTGTACAGAGTGTTTGGAGGTTATCTCCTGTACAGAGTGTTTGGAGGTAAACTGAATAAGCTATATACTGCACATGAACAATGAATTGACTACTGTAGTTGTTGCCCTATCAATCCTGCTTGGTTTTAAACTCTGCCATAAGTTTGGTATTTCCCATGTCTATAGAGCTGCTTCCAAATGAATGCTTCAATGTAGTTTCTGGACCACTGATGATTAGTGGTTTGATGCTATTCTAACATCCCATGACAGAATAGTCCATTGGTTTCTAGGGACTTTATTATAATAAATAAATTGGTTGCATTGGATTTATACTTATATCAAGACTGTTTGGGCAATAAGATATTGACCATTAAATCAAGTTCATTAAGTATTTTACTTAAGTAACACTCTGTAGGTATGGACAGCTGTTGACCAACTCAAAACACTGCATTTACAGACAGCAAAATCACAAAACACTAGCTTGTTGCTCAACCAATATTTGATCAGCATATTACTAACTACCTATTTAACTACCTATTTCATTTCCTATTTGCAGTTATGTTTTAATTAGATATTCATATCCATCATATGCTAGGGGCAGACACTACACTCCCATATAGCACTTTAATAATAATACTATGGATTCCTATAGTTAAAAGTTGACAATCACAGGGTACTGAGTGATCTGTTCCATTTTAAATGAATCAAAATTAAAAATTGATTGAAGTTTGGAATCGGTCTCCTGACAGTAGGCATTTGAAAGGATAATTTGTTGCAATCTTTATTATCATTCCAGTTATATTGGACTCAATGTCATGTCACTCAGTCACTGATTGTCTGAAGAGATCAATAAAGTGCTTGCTAAAATTGTTCGGTTGATGAAAACAAGTGGAAGTGGTCTCTCTTAGATCAAGTTTTATATGTTATTTTGGAAGTAAAACTTGGCACTAGCAAATACATGCAATATACAAAAAATAAAATTAAAGGGACAGTGAACTTAATAGAAATTGTAACATATTTGTGACACGACCCAGACATTTAGTAATTATGGAGTTGTTTAGAGAGATTTTATGTTTCCATTCTTTGCAGGTTCTCAAGAAAATGAGCAATAAGGAGATCAAGAGACAAGATGTTATATTCGGTAAGTGAAAATATTGATATTAAAGGGTGTGAAGACTCACGCAAAAAGAAACGTCTAATGCCGGTAATTTGACCTAGTTTCGAATGAGGTGTAACAGAAGTGTTAAACACCACCATCGATCCCAGAAAATACACACACAACTTGCTACCGTCGGTAATTAGACACTAGTGTACAGTCAGTACATACAGCTGCGGTCAATACCCACAGCACAGTATACAAACGAGGGACATCTCAGGTCCAGCTAAAGATAACAAGGTATCACATTTCATTACTGTCTGCATTTTGTAGCGACACTAAAAAGACGTCACTTGCAAGCAACAGAAAGTTAACTTTTTCAGATGGCCGCACGCGGTTTGGGGCGAGTCTTCAATGCCTTTAAGATCTGGTGTATTCATCATTCATTAGCCACTGGTAGACTTATTAATTTATCTATGATTCCTTCTTTCTTTTGGAAAGATGTGTTTTTAAATTGTCAAAGTTGCTATATTGACATCTCTTCTAGGACTGTTGAGCTTTGCAGATGGTTTATTGTTTATTAGAGTTTGTAAAACATCTGGCCTACTCTGGCCTTACTAATGATACAAATTCAAACGTGTGGCGTGGCTGTGTAATTGAAATTTATTAATGAAATTGAGTAATTCATGTAAGGAGAACAGTATCCAAGACAATGCAAATGTTTATTTTTTGTTGGCAGAGTTCATCATGACAGAAAAGCATCACCTTAGAACATTAAAAGTTATGCTAAGGGTAAGTTTTAAATGTTGCAGAATGAGTTGATGAAATTTCAGTCATTTTTGGCAGAGCTGTAATAGAGAAATATCAGAATCAAGACTGAAAACATGAAGATGTAATGGTATTCCTAAAGTCACAGTTTATAATAATAGTTATGGTTTGTATGTAAGTCTCTTAGTGTGACCATGTCAGAGATGATAATTTAATGTACTGAGGAAAGTAATCATAACTTCATACCAAGTGCCCCATGTCCCTCCCCTCCCCTGCCCAATGCCCCTCCCCTTCCCACTCTTCATGGTGGAAATGACAAATGTTCTTGTTGGGAAACCATGCTTCTCGCGCTCCTGTGAAAAGTTTTCCCTGTTTTGTTTTAAAAAAATAATTCAAACATGAGGCAGTTGCTGATGTGGTTAGGCTTTGTTGTCATGCCATAGCCATTCAACATTAGGATAGTGTCTATAGGTAAGTGACGCAATATGCGAAGTGTTGCCGTTTTTTGATGAAATAAACACAATTGGTAATCAAAATGCTTGGTTATGGATACGCTAAGACTGTTTCTACATGAAATTACTCTTATTCTGTGCAAGTCGTAGTTTTTAGCATTCCTATAATAAGTCTCCCATAGTTTCCGATCACATGACATCACATGCTTTGTAAAAAGTTCCAGCCTTCACTTAGTGTCAGGCCTTAGTGGTAAGTGTGGTATTTGTTTGTGCGATATTCTAGTAAGAATTTAGTTAATTCATAATGCATGTTAATACTAGTAAGAACTAAGAAGCAACATTGAATGAACAAATGGTAGTATCAATTAAGATCAAAATATGCAAGTTTAAATGAATGGAGGGAATGATTTTACACAGATATAATCTAACATTTATGCTACAGTTTTTTTTAAATTTTATTATTATTATTATTATTATTATTATTATTATTATTATAATTATTATTTTTATTATAATTATTATTTTTATTATAATTATTATTTTTATTTTTATTGTTCCTGGTATCAGTATTGTGTGCAACACTAGTTGTAATAGATTTCAATGTATGTTGGTAATTTGTTTCTGGATTATTCAGATATTCAGCTATGGTATGACGCATGAATTAAGCATGGATCAGAGTATAGTCAGTAAAGTGTTCCCTATGCTGGATGAGCTGGTGGAGATTGCCAGTACCTTCTATGAATCACTCAAAACCAGACAGTCAGAAGCACTGGCAGTGGAAAAGATTGGAGATGTGCTCTGTAAACAGGTGAGCAGGAAATTCATTGATGAAATATTAAGATAAATATGTATCTGGATTACGTTCCACAAGGAAACCTGTGAGACAGCATGTATGTATATGTACACTGTTATTGAATGAATATGTAAGGTATATGTGTTTACAATTCACAAACACAGACTTATATGTTCACAACTTTTTGGTGCCAACTTAATAAACCATGTATTAACTGTTTAATCTAATACAGGAATTGTTGTTTGCAATAAATGTTTTTTTTTTTCTGAACCTGGTCTTCCCTTACTTGGCCAAGTTCTGGTTCCCTGAAGTTGTAACAAATTCAATAAACATGCAACTTTAACAGAAAATACTTTGTATAAAATGTTTTTTAAACAGGTTTATATGTCAAGGTTTATATGAAAAGATGTCTTATGCAATAATTAAAAAAGTCAGCAAACTAGCATTAAACTGTGACAGGAAGAGTTAAAATTCCTGATGTGATGGACTCATGATACCTTTGTAAAGTTTGTAGTCTATGTAGGTGAGAATGGAGTAACATTGTCAGCCTTTATACATTATGTCCTAGTCAGTATTTCTGTGTTCTCTCTGCGAGGAGCCTCATGGCAAAGTAACTGAGGATTAAATCTTTGGAATCATCCTTCAGAGCAATCAGCTAAGATTGGTTGTGTGTAAGAATTAAAAAAATAAAAGCAGCAAAAGGGATATAGCTCTCTGTGATGTTTGTCTTCCTATCATTTTGATTCTCGATTGCACAATATACAGGCATGTACAATATACAGGCAGTCTACAGCTCCTTCAGCTAATGTTCAGTTTATCAGTGCATGATAATTATTGTGACTTTTAAATTGCATGATGCAGATGGTTGAGTGTGACTCATTGGTTTTAGTACTCAGTAGTTTTCTTCCAGTTCACTTATATGGTTTCCAGTGAGGTAAGCACTGTCATTGTGTATTGATTCTACAGGCAGTAGAGCATTGTCAGTCTTCATCAGGGTCACTGATCACAACTATTCGTTGAAAACAGATTCATACAAAATCTGCAAGTAGTCGTTTTTCAATGGTTATGTCTCCCAACATGCAAATGCACTGGAGCACCGACCATATCATGTATTTGCTAAGTACTGCAGCAGATGTTGCCAACAATCTGTCTTCTCTGCATACTAATAACACTTAAATACTACAAATCATTCAATGCCAACTTACCTTAGCATACTTGCATCTGAGAATTATGGCAGAGGTGCTATTTCTACTTACTGTTAAGACTTAAGTATCAGGTATCTTTGGCAGTAAGAAGAAATTTATTACATTTACACTAGTTTCTGTCATCTAAGAAGTGACGTACAGCTGTCTAAAACTTCCCAGTGTTATGCGTGAATGACATGTACATTTCCTCATTTGGTATGAATTTTCAGACATTGTCTGTGTTCACATAGGAAGCCATGCAGCTACTATGTAGATGGAGCCTTTGTCCATCCCAAGTACAAGACGACAATTACAGAAATAAAGCAAATTATACCTTTATTCCTTTAAGTTATGTTTAAAAACATTTCTAATTTGAAATAATGCTTAATATGGAATGTTGTGTTTGAACTTGTCAGTTTGAAGGTGAGAATGGTGATAGAATGAAGACAGCATATGGACATCTCTGTTGCCATCAGAAAGAAGCTGTGAGTGTTTACAAAGACCTACAGAAGACAGAACGGAAATTCCAGCAATTTATTAAGGTTAGTCATCAATATATCTATTTCTGTACCAAGGAGGTAACAACTGAGAATGATTTCTAGAATACCTTGAAGAGTTAACTTTCCTTGCACTGAGCCATTCATCTGAACAGACATACAAGAAACATTGTGGATTGATTAAGTAGAGGGGGGAGGAATCAGTCGAATCTCGAAGGCTGTCATGATTAATGTAAAGTAGTGGAAAATAGCAAAGTTAAATTAATAAATCATAAAGCTAAGGACTTGCATGGAAGGTGGAATAAGCATCGTCAGTTGATGGTGTAGTGTCTAGTTATGGATTTACCTGACTTTATTTTGTGAGTCATAAAGTGTTTGTGTCATACAGTGTGTATACTTTGTGTTTCATTCAGTGTGTATACTTTGTATGACACACAGTGTATACTTTCTTGTGTTACATTGCGTGTGTATACTTTGTGTTTCATTGGGTGTATACTTTGTGTGTCGTACAGTGTGTATACTTCATGTGTCGTACAGTGTGTATACTTCGTGTATTTCATTCAGTGTGTATACTTTGTGTTTCATTCAGTGTGTACACTTTGTGTTTCATTCAGTGTGTATACTTTGTGTGTCGTACAGTGTGTATACTTTGTGTATCGTACAGTGTGTATACTTTGTGTGTTTTACCAGTATTTAAGTTGTGTGGTCAAGTGCTTATATACAGGTTGATCATGTGGAATAAGGGGAAGCTAGCTCAGTTTTGTGTTACCTGATCAAGCCAAAGAGAATGATGTTTTAGTATCCTGAAAGAACTTGGAAATATTAAGTTTAATTCCATTCCAAACAGAATTTGTTCTCTCCTGAATCAATCAAATAATAGAATATCAGTCAAATAAATTACCTGAATGTGTATCACCTTGCAATTTGATGGAAAAATGAATAAACATGCAGTCACGATTCAGGGATAAGGAACCTCAGCTGGAGTTTTTCAGCTGAGGTTTGGAGATATCCTTGATTTTCAAATATTTAATGGAATTTTATCCTGGCAGTGGATAGGATATGCTCAGGATTACTGAGGTTTAACCAACAGATGAAACATCAATTAAGCAGTGAATGTTGTCTACCATTTGAATATGTTAAATAATCAGTTTAAGGTTATAATTTACATGAGCATCCCATATTCAACATCTACTACATTTGAGCATATATCAAACCTGCAGACAGCTTAGAAAAGACACCTACAGGAATTCTTCGTTTCAACCATTCTCAACTACTGACATATTTTGATGATGGTCTATTTCCACAGAAATGCAGTTTGAATGCTGTGTGTCGGCGTTGGTCCATACCAGAGTGTATCCTGTCCGTCAGTCATAGACTAACCAAATACCAGTTACTAATAGAAGCACTCATTAAACCTAGCAAGGGTAAGCAGTGTCCTAGTGCAGCTGCCATTAATTATTATAATCAAGATAGTATGTACCACAAAGTGTATCTGTTCTCTACTGTGATGATCAATAAAAGTTCATTTTCTCAATTCCATATCAGTGAACTCAAAAACCAAAGTTGAGACACAATGAGACTACTATCAAGTAGATGTGTATAAATTACTGATTCCTGTTTGAGTAAATTTTGCTGCAAATATCTGTCCTCTGCATCATACCGAAACCAATAGAGCTCTGAATAACGTATGGAACGGTAGAACTCATTATCTAATTGTCATGTGACTCATGTTTGCATCTGTCTTACCTTGTATGGGGATGTTGTGTACTATATTTGATGACTCATGCATGGGTGGTCTATCAGTATTGTGTTAGACTTACTGCAATATCAAATAATTCAGCAAAATCGAACATAATTATGCTTTTGGTTTACCAAATTATGACCAATTAAGATCTCTTTGAGGAATAATTGCATTGGCGGTGAGTGAATGTCTACAATGATCTTAATATATTCTCCCTTGATAAACTACATCTATTACTAATTTCATATTTATTGTTAGATTTTAATATTAGTACTGCAACATTTGAATCTCTTGTCTTAATTTTTGCTCATTTTCAGCTGCAAAGGCAGACAAGCAGGATTTAGCTAATTTAGAGAAAGCTCTGGGCTTGATCAAGGTAAGTAGTGAAGTCATCCTTGAATTGGATGAATATAACAAGAACACTCATCCAAGTATTCTGATATGTTAATGTAAACCAAGCTCTGGGAGCTGATATATTAAATTATCTCATAATTCTCTTGAAGCTGTAAAAAAGGGAGAAAACTGCAACAGTGCTCTGTGCTTATCATCTTGGTCATACAGGCCTGTGGTGGTGGTTTAAGGATTGGGTGACTTTTTCATAAGCTAGTTAAGCTGAATAATGTGCAAGACCATCAACCCACCTTACAAATGCCGGCCACCTGTTGTAAACCTATATAAAACATATAACACATGAACAAACAAAATGAATCAATTTGTAGCTTCTAGTTCCACCTGTAGATAAACACGTTTTACTAAAGACGTTCACTTATTTATTGACCTAACAGTAACCAAATTGTTGACTTTGGTATATAGAGTTACATAGAGAGTTACATAGAGAGATATAGCAGTTTTACTAAAGATTTAAGTGGTGGTCCTTATCTCTCATCTCAAGGTTGGTTTTGATAGCAATCACTGAGACACTGGTGATAGACACCTACACCAAGTCCTGCCCCCCACCCCCCCCCACCCCCCGGTCTTCGTCTTCTTCCCCTACTCTTGTAAGTCTTTTTCTTGGGAATTTGAATTGATAAGCTGTGGGAAATGTCATTTGGAGAAACATCCCTGCTGTAGAAAGATGTTGAATGTTATGTTTTTGCATTCCACAGGGCATTTGTAATGAAGTTGATTTTCAAGTCCAAGAACATGAGAAATGGCAGAGGCTGATAGAAATATACAACAAGGTTGAAGCTAGATCAACAGCACCCCTGAAAAATGGCAAGAAATTCAAGGTTAGTGTCTAGCAGCAGGATCCTGTGAGTCTGCAGTTCTGCTACTATGTATTTTATGGGAGGAAAGGATCCTGGGTCCAGTTTGAATTGTAAAGTAATTGCAATGTTACGGAGTGTTGAAGATTTCATGCTGACATTTTATGACACAGAGTTGTTTACTAAAATGAATCAACAGATCTGTGGAACATTGTGACATGAGTTACCATGGAGATGAGTAACAGCATGATTTTCGCACTATCATTTAATAGCAGCTTGCACAAACAGAAAACAGTACATAGCATATAATGGAGAAGCATAGTATACAATAATTTTATATCTAATGTTACCATAAGATGATCAATCAAAGCTAAGAATTGAAGAGATTTTCAAAGATAAAAGAGAACTTAACAATAAGAGTCTTAAGATCGACAATGAAGAAACTACATATATGAAAGGAAACATGACCACTATGGGACAGTGTGAATCGCAACTTTGCCTTGCAGTTCTCAAGACTTTATCTGTACTTGGTTACCATAATAGAAATACTCTTTTGCATGAAGTTTGCATGAAACATCAGTATTGGATGCATTGACTGTATGATTTAAATATTGTTGCATCTAAGTGCTTCATACTCTCTCTTTCTATCTCTAGAAATCCGATCTTCTCTCCAGCAATCGTAAACTAATCAAAGAAGGTGAGGTTTACTGGAAGTCTGCACGAGGCAGGTTAACAGAGGTTCATGTGGTTCTGGTTTCTGATCTTCTGTTACTATTGAGTGAAAATAACCAGAAATACACCTTTGCTGCTCAAGACAATAAGGTAGGTTTGCTGGTTTGGGATCAAATATTTTTGTTTGTCCCTCGCTGTCTGTAACCAAGCAATTTCAATATTACAAAATATTCATCATTAAGTTATTGTCAGTAGTTATTTAACTTCTTCATGTTTTAAGTTATTGCAATTATTCTCTATTATAGATAGTTCACTTATCACACAGCTTCAATTGTATATGGACATATTGGTTTGTATTTTATAGCAACTGGGAAATGTTAAGATTGTATTCCAGTGTTATTTCCATAGATGATTGCTGCCATCTAATCTGTTTATCAAGGATGGGATCAAGCTTGTTGGTTATATTTCATGTATTGTTTTGATCTGTTTGACAGCCTCCTGTAATAAGTTTGGAGAATCTAATGGTCAGAGATGTTGCAATAGACAATAAGAGTATTTACATCATCAGTCGATACAAGAAGGGGCCAGAGATGTATGAGATTACCTGTAAGACAACTAAGCACAGGAATGAGTGGAAGGAAGCCATCGAACATGCAGTGCTCAACTGTCCCATCAAAGAAGAGACAGCAGAAGATGAGAGGAAAGCAGCAGAGGATAAACTCAAAAAAATGACCAGACTGTTGGGTAAATAATGTCTAAGTATTAATATGATATGCCACACATACTAGCACTATCTCAACATTGATTTTACTGTGGTTCTGTCTCATTTTCATTAACATCCCAAAAAACTAACAAGAATAAGAGGCTGCTGTGACTATTTACACCAGCAGATATTAAACAAGGTATAGAGAGGTATTCTGACAACTTAGGAGTAGTCCTGGGCAAAGTATACATAACTTAATATTAGTTATGAAATAATGTGCCATCAACAAGCACAAAAGAAAAGATAAAGTTAAATACGAAAAAACCTAAGATTAATATATATTCAACAAAAGAGTATTTGGAGGTGAGATGGGAAGGAGGGGGGTCCTTTGGGTTATTTTTAGACAAGAACTGCAATCGGGAGAGTGAACAGTGACATGACTCTTATCTAGTAGAAGCTACACCATCAATCCCATTGGATGCTACCGAATCTGAGAACTAATAAAAGGTTTTGCTTTCTTGCTATCTGCAGAGGAAATGAAGGAGAAAGATGAAGTTCTGGAGGATATTATTGCCACAAAGATCAAAATGATGAAAGAACTCCATGAATTAGCTGTCAGCAGGGAAGATATTTCTGTACAGGTTTGTCTGCAAACTTTGACTTAAGAGATTAAAAAGATGATCCTGCACTGTAGGTGAAGAGTGGTAACGAGATATTTGTGTCTTTAGACACTGACTAGAAATCAGTGAGGTTCTAAGTGAAGGTACTGTCATGAATATATTACCCGTAATCTAGCTGAGTGGAGTCTGTTTGGACTATTTTATGGTCTATTCTCATCAGAAATTCTTCTTTTTGGCTTGTTAATTGTCAGGTTGCTGCTTCCATGTGTGTATATTGTGTCGACAGTTAGTTAAAGAATTTTCTCGTGACAAACAATGTGGAATTTATATCGAAGAGAAAAATATTCCACACTGCTTAGTTGAAAAGCCCATCTCAATATCTTGTCCCTTAAGCGAGATATGTTTGATGGAATGTGACATTTTTTGAATGGCTAAACCTTCAACTTCTCCAGGAAGTTAGACGGGGTTGGTGAAGCCAACTGGACAAATGCTCTTCAAAGCTTCATGTGGTTTTCAGCAATTTTGTAAGGCAATCAACTTTAGCCTCCAGAATATCTTTTCAAGATTTAGTTACTGAAAGCATCCGTAGCAAGTGCTCAGTAGTTCAATGTTGATTATAGATTAGTTACTACTGTACTGAAGTGTAGGCTGAAAGCTGACACTATCTGTGTTCTTGCCCTGCTGTACGATTAGATTAGTTACTACTGTACTGCACTATAGTTTATAACATACTGTCATCTTGAGTTATTGAGTAAAGGTCTCTTTATTCTTGCTCTGTTAGCAGGTGAGAGCAGCTGATAGTGATTCTAACTTAGACCAAGCCAAAGATGTACTTCAGGCAGCTATCAGGGAAGGTGAGTAATAAGCCAGAATCAGTTACTGCTCTCACAGGATCTATTTTATTAAGAAATTTGTCCTAACCATTCCTAATTATTGTCGTTACTGATTGCATAAATCTTTCTTCCTTTCATTTTTTACTCATAAATGGGTGATAACAATAATTATCAGGATGCCAAGGTAAGGAGACAGATGATTTGTCTATTTTCTGTTGTGGTCTTTGGTGGAATTTAGCTAAACCTTGGGTACTATGAATGAAATATGACTGACTTTGGTATATTTGATAGCCTTTGTTTTTGTAATCGCACAGAGGTTTTGAAAGCTATAAAATATGAAGCAATGTGTATAATGTATCAAAGACAAGCTGGAATACTTGGATATTTTTAATTGATGAAAGGGTGAAAACATCTAAGTTTGGCTGGCCTACATGCAAATTGTCTTTGGCCCACAATGTTTTTCAGTACCCTGTAATAGGGAACCATATAGGGTACTTTAAGAACCAAGTCTGTTAGAGGTGCTCATGTTTCCTATGGAGGAACAATGAGTTGGGCTCACTACCCTGTAATAGGGAACTGTATAGGTTACTTTCAGAACCAAGTCTGATAGAGGAGCTCATGTGTCCTTATAGAAATAATGAATTGAACTCACTGTACAGCTGAATGATTGATAAATGAGCGTGGAAGTCTATCCTAAAGACACAGAAGAGTATCGTTCATGATAATGTGCAGATCCTGTGATGTGATCTATGTTGAACTCCCATGTAATAGAAAGTTTATATGAGTGAGTGGCCTGAAATATCAATTTGTTCTCACCCGTAACAAATGATCCTTCCAAAAGAAACAGCTTTATAGATGGAAGGAAGTGGATTGTAAACCTCTCATTTTACAATTGAATTTTGTTACAGCATCATCCCTGCAGTCCTTGGCATATCTTGAAAACCCCAACTTATTGGTTGGTAGAAGTGCAAGCAGTGCTGGAGAGAGGGAGAGTTTACTCCACCAGACTATGGCACTTCCAAAACGAGCAGATACATTTAGTGGTTTCGATAATACTGCACAAGGTAATAAACACTGCGGACATACATTTTCTGTTGCTAAATATGAAATGACAATGTTTTAATGGGCTTAAATCAAGTAAGGTGTGCCCCTTGGATCTTATTGATTTCAGAACATGACATCTTTTTAAGAGAGTTAATACTCCTATGCTGGGTGACTTTAACATACTTGGCCATTGTCAGATGTCACACACTGAGCATCAAGGGGTTTGTCTCAAATGGTCTCAAAATTGGCGATAATCTCTGAGTTTGCAGTGATCGGTGCCAGAGCTGTTTGTTAATTGTCAAAGGTGTGATAGGTGGCAGAGCTGATTTGTTAGTGTAACTAGGTCAAAGAAGATGTCCATGTGTTTATAGAGCTTAATGTGACTGTATTCCTCATAGCAAGACTGTTCTTTCTGGGTATCAGAACATTTTGGCAGAACATTATATATTGTTAAAGACCTTAATTGGTTGATGCTCACATGTGAGTATTACAAATATATGTAAGTCAAGGCCTTAGGGAGACTTATGTGTTAGAACACTTCTGGGTCTGACTAAATTCTTGGAATGAATTGAACTCACTTGCAATACACCAGTCAGGCAGTTGAGTGAAAATTGTATGGCAGGCAGAGAATCATAGAGGCTGCCAGGTTCTGTTCCACCAGCAGTTATTATAAACATTGACACCCCATTATGTTGTTTGTAATTACTTGCATTCTTTACATTGGAAGTTAATTAGTAATTTCTTGCTAGACAAAAGAAAATAATAAATGAACTTGTGGATTATGAGAAATGTACAGTAATTACTGTTTGTTTTTTTTCTGTTGTTTCAGGTCCCAAGAAGCGAACTCTATCAACTCTTGTATTGTCTGAGTCATCGAGCAGAAGTAGCAGTTTTCCTAATCTCAGTAACAGTGACGATATCTCCAAAGGTAGTCCCAGTCAACTAGGAGCAGATGACTCGGATATCTCGAGAGAAGAAGAAGATGTACTTAGTCCCATGTCTCCTCCAGAACGTCGTGACAGTCCTCAAAGAAGTCCTCTACCTCAAAGACACAACACTGAGAGAAGTAGTGACTCCACTTCTGCTGGTAGAAGGGGTAGCACAGATTCCAGGGGCAGGTCAAAAACTGTCAGTTCTGTTGTAAGTTACAAAACTAATCTTCAATGCCTCTTCTTGACTATGTTTTAGCTGTATTTGTTGAATGTGATACAATATATGGCCAGAAGCAGGTATAGTATAGAGATAAAATTTTACTATTTAGTATTTTTTAGTGTTGCACGTGTATTTCAGATGAAACAGATATTTCCTTATCATAGAATATTGAAGTATTGTATCTTTGCTTTTACCAATAGGTTCCAAATAAAGTGCAATTTAATGTCCCAATGGATGATAGGAAAGGCCTCCTCAGCAGGCAGGACCTGCAAAATGGTGGCGGAGATGATACTGAAAGTTGTGCCTCTGGTGAGTTATTACAGTTACTTGATGAATGTACTAACAGGGACAATGCATTTTGGGAGTGTTTTTTGTTTGTTTGAGTGAATTTCCTTTTAGAAGTTTACTGGAGCCCATTTTAAAAGAACAAAAAACAAATTCTACTGGCCTCATGGCCAAAGACTTGCAGCAGAGATGTTACGGTTTAAGGGGATTTTATTTATGCACTAGACATAACACTGCCATGGTCATAATACCAATCCTTAAAATTGCACTTGCTTAAGTTTTCCTTGTTGTTACATGTATGTAAGTTATGTGTTATATGTCCTCAAGTCATAGTACCACAGTCTGTCTTATATTTTAGTCCAACTTTGTTTAAGGGTTATTTTGAGTCATTGGAAGAAACAGATCAAACAAATCAATTTTCTTTGTATTTGAAGGAGGTATAACATCAGAGCAACTTCATTCTGTGAACCGGTTACTGAAACATTTTTATACATTACTGGTAAGTACATATCATTTATTGTCATAAATTGTCCACTTGTAGCCAATGTTTTCCAAATGCTTACTTTGACTCAAATTTCACTAATCAAGTGAAGAGCAGAAAATCAACCAAAATATTGGTATAGTTGAAACAAGTCTGGACAGAGTCCGATTGACCTATTGATGTAAGGAGTGTGTTAAGTCAGTTGAAGATGAAATCACCTAGTAGTTTTCGGAGCCTTGTAACCTTGCCTGCAGTATTCTACTATGAGATCAAACCAGCCGATACATCGCTTGTCTTAGTGTAGTCGGCCTTTCATGATTATATTCAGGCACTGCTAGACTTTATAATCTATTGGAATTCAGTGGCTCATGTAAAACATTCATTTTTATATCATTCTTTTTATTTGCAGCCATTGATCTCAAACAAAGACAATGAACTGGAAAGGTAAGTTGCCTTTTAATATGAATTCAGATCACATATATGTATTTGCAATGTGGTAGTAATGGCAGTAATAGATTTTTCAAAGTGTGTGGATTGTGCATAGTATTGTCATCATACAGTGTGTGATAATTCAATAATCAGCTTTGTTATCAATAAATTGAAGCCAAAAAAATATGTCATCATTAGTTGGGTCAGTTTAGTTTGAAGTTGTTACTTTGTATCACTTTCACCAAGCTGTGTAAAATTCACATATAAAATTTGATACCCTTCCGTATTAGGGAACCGTTCGGATAAAAAACCATTGGTTGCTCTGAATCAGCAAGTGAAACACACACGCACACCAGTGTGTGGACTGGCAGTGTATTTTTTCAGTTCATAAGTTTCAATCATTTATGTAACTTTGTCAACAGTTTCATTACAAAACTAGTTAAGGATGATGAAGGTCCATAGTTAATTTGAAATGAATCAGTTATTGATCTACCCATCATATCTACCTATTATTGATCTACCCATCATATCTACCTATTATTGATCTACCTATCATATCTACCTATTATTGATCTACCTATCATATCTACCTATTATTGATCTACCTATCATATCTACCTATTATTGATCTACCTATCATGCAGCTTGAGAACAGAACTGACAGAAGCAAAGACTAGAATGGAAGGCTACAAGAGCCCTTCCCCAGCCCATAGTAGAGAAGTTATGAGCTCAGCCCCAGGTAGTCCTGCTGGACAGGAGAACACGGTGCGAGCAGGGTCAGGACGCTCCTCATCATTGGTAAGGTTTACATTATCAGAAACAAACAAGACATGTGCTATCATGGAGTTATAAGTCAAGAATTGATTTATTTTTTTCAGTGATATTTGATAATAAAGTCAAATTACAATGCACTACTTCATGAAGAGTGACCCATCAAATTGTTTTAAATAATCACAAGACAGACTGCAATTACGCTAATTACCATTATTCATGTATTGCAAACAGAAAACTGTCACTCTTTACCAATCCACACAAAGACAATTTCTCTTTCTTTAACTCTATTTTTTTGCCATTTGGAGCAGCATGAAACATCGAACCAACACAAAGGCGATAAGCTCAACAACCAAAAAAGCTTGCCAGAGACAACAATTCGTCAAGAACATCTGGATAGGATAGCATTTGGTGATATGATGCCGTCCCGCCAAACTGTGAAATACAGGAACCATAGCCAGTCGACATATGCTAAGGAGAGTGGAGATGCAACACAATCACTTCAGGTGGCAGCAGGACAAAGGAACCGTTACTCTTCTGCCGAGTTAATAACCAGGATGAATAGTTGGGATTCTACCGAGATGAATCCATCCCCGCCTCCTACCAGTTCATCTATCAATTTCAAGAAACATACACCTGATCACTTAATGAGCACCACCAATCAGCAAGCTGCTCACAACAGGAACATTAAGCAGCAACTACCGATGCAACTGTCCCAGAACAAGCAGTCAGGACCAAAGACATCTCCCATCCAACAGGTTTTGCCCAAAAAATTATCATCAGGGTCGACTAAGAAACCAATCTCCTCCGAGAAGGAAGTCCAGAATAACTTTACACCACCATCACCATCAACAGAGGAAGTCATATTTTTCTGATATGTTGGAACTATAGAAACAGTGATAATTATAGATTTTTGGGTCATGGTTCTGATGACTTGGAAACCCCCCAACAAAAGGAAAAGCAATCTTGAAATGTGTTTGGTGCTTATGAGTGATACATGTTAACTAAAGAGAAGGCAGTAATTAGTGTGTCAGTCTAATGATTTAATTAGGATTATGAATGAGAAGCTGTAACATTGGTCTGGAAAGATGCAATGTTTTGCATGAAATTATTGAATTTATCAACATCTGTGCATGGGATCCAGTCTACTACACCTTTTGGTGTCCAGCAGATATTTGATCATCGCAGATATCATGTTCTCTGTCTCCTCACCAAAACATGATACAAACCCAGATGATTGTGAATAAGATGTGAGCAGGCTCTATATGCTGAGGCACATTGCTGATACTGTCCTGTTTATTCCACCGTAAAATGATCGGGTTATGTATAGTCATACCTCACCTGTATGAGATATGATGTTATGTATAGTCATACTCATACCTCACCTGTGTGAGATATGATGTTATGTATAGTCATACCTCACCTGTGTGAGATACGATGTTATGTATAGTCATACCTCACCTGTTTGAGATATGATGTTATGTATAGTCATACCTCACCTGTGTGAGATATGATGTTATGTATAGTCATACCTCACCTGTGTGAGATATGATGTTATGTATAGTCATACCTCACCTGTGTGAGATATGATGTTATGTATAGTCATACCTCACCAGTATGAGATATGATGTTATGTATAGTCATACCTCACCTGCAAACTGTCTTCCTACAGAAACCTTCAATCCTGTTATCATTTTAGGCAAACACTGAATAGTAGATCTTCACTATAGCATGAAAACTTTATGGTAAACCCTTCAAATAATCTAGCTTATAGATGTCCAGGTGCTAAGCTCAGCCTTGATGAAGTGCTTCATTAATATCACAATGACACATGCTATCCTATCCATTGACTGATTCAGAAATGTTACTAGATCATTAATATCACAATGAAACATGCTATCCTAACCATTGACTGATTCAGAAATGTTTCTAGATAAAAGATTAGTATAAAGTATTCCAGTCAAAATGATGCATTAAACCATTTAAGGGTCCTGAGGACAAATAGTGAAAGCATGGTGTGTTCAGTGACTTGCATTTCACTTCTTCACAGTTTCTAATAACAAGTTTATAATTAATACTCAAACTCAATAAGTACTTGTATGTTGATTGTGGATGGTAATTGTGGAAATGACCTTGACCTGATCATTATGTTAGTTACATTTTATTTATTCTGAAAATTTCCTTACATTAATGTAAACTTTTGCTTCATTCCTGTAAAATGTAACAAGGATGTGTGTGGAATCAAGTTGTAAACAATCAGGAACAGTTTCCAACTAAACTTTACCATGAAATAAAATATAGTAGAGTGGTCATAGGGATGTAAATTTATTGTAAATTCTGGGGAAATGGAAAATGAGAGAGATTAAGAGTAATTAATGATATTTTTGGCAGTAGTTTTGTTTTATATTATTGAATATATGTTGTTGTACTGAAAACACTTTGCAGGTGTGTTTAAATGTTGATCTGACAAATGTCAAAATCAAACTTAAAATCTTCCTTCTCGTGCTGTTTTCAATACTTTTGATGTGTGTGTGCTTAATACCAATAGCAATACAGCAGAATTAAGTTATGGTCACCTTCTTGTCTTATCAATAACTTGCAACTGAAAATGTCTGTGTGTGTACCTGTTTGTAGACATCATCTTAACCTTAACTAGTTTGAAAGGCTGTCTTCACATCATAGTACACAGATCTATTCTCATAAACTTTGGAGATATGTTGTGTGTTATTTTAAGATGTCTTTGACAAGAAATACAGTAATATCGTCATCTTAAGCTAGTGTTGAATTAGTTTTAGCCAGTGTTGACCCCAATTGTGTGCTTTCATATGCCTAAACTGGGCTTGTATGTGTAGCTGTTGTGAGGTTTTTAAGGCTTTCATAGAGAGTATGTCGTGTACTATGCACAGAGCTGACAGAGGGTTAGGGAAACGAGGCTTTCATTTTGAGATCAGCACTTCAAATTAGTAGTTGGTACCTGTAGTGTCAAGCGGGCATATCATTTCATTGGGCAGATAAATTAATACCCAAAATAAAGTTCCACGTGTCTAATGTGGAAAGTATCCTTGATTATGTAATGTTCTTTTGGTTTACTTGTTAAAACAAAATCACTCTGTAGTAAAGAAGTGGTTTTCAAACTGTCACACCAACATAGAAAAGAAGGATCATGGCCTTAATAAGGCTTTCACAAAGGGTTTCAACAATGTTAACTGTCTTAGAAATGATGATTGTAGTCATTAAGAGTCAGCATACAGATGAAGCAATTAAATCAGTAAATGAGGTTATCAATTAACTAACAAGGAAGTCTTATAAAACCAAAGTAGATACTTTTTTGTGATTGTTACCTGTTTATTTAAACAGGATGCATCATTCTAACCTATTGGCTAGATTACTGACCAGCTCAGCATAGAATTAGTGTTCACCAACATATCCAATGAATGAAATAATTCAGCTGTGATATGGAAATGACCACCTGATAATAATCATTGCATATTAATAATTAGAGAATCATAAAGTCATTCATGCTTCCAGCAAGCCCCTGTTATACAAACTTTAGTCGTCTTTCTTGCTGGTTATAGAAGGAGGTTTGTATTGTACTGTTAAGATGCAAGCAGTGATGTATTGCTTGCTTTAAGTCGGGTTTTATTTTTACTTTTTAACGGGGTGAGTTGTTTAGGTGATATAGATATTGTTCATATCACTGTCAATCAAATTCACCATAATCTAGTACTAACTGGCAGTATTGCATTGGAGCACAGCAAACCATATTCATAACTGTACTGGTAGGGAGATAAACGGTTTGGAAGAAAAAATTATCATGATACACTTATTAAATTAATTCAATGAAAACATTGATAGTGGAACTGAGAACATGGGCAATTTTTGATTTTTTTTCTTTCTTTTTTCTTGCTTTTATTTTATAAAATGTTAAATGCTGCAACAATAATAAAGTAGATTGATAGAAGGTTCACAACCTGGAGAAGAGAGGTTATCAGAGTCTTGGCTGAATGATAAATCTGTGTGGGATCAGAACTCTTTGATCAGAAGACCACTGACTATATTGTTCTTATTAATATTTATTTAAGTAGGTCAAGTTATATGGCCAATAGGAGGACAGATCATAGGAATATCAACATTTCAGTCTACAAACAATCCAGTCAGATCAGCTCTACTAAACTAAACCTTTTACACATGATTTCTTTTCATGATTTTCTTTCTTCAGTATTGTGGCAATTTGATAATGATTTGACAATGGTAGCAATCACAAGCAGTTAAGAATAAGGTGAATAAAAGATATGTGCAAGCAAACATATAGAGTAGTTGATTTTGACTTTGGCTGGCATGGAGGACTCATAAAAAAATGTTTAAAGTGTCTGAAATTGCTGTTGATGGAACAAGATGAAATCACCTTGATCATATAACCGCTCACAATACAGGTAGTTTAACCATTGTACAGTAGGTTAAATAATTATCACCAAATCATGTTAATTTCATGTATAAGGGCTTTTGCTGTCTTTTGTGAAAACATTTCTTTGTAAATATACTACCTTGTGTACATACAACATCCTGAACAATGTCATATATGAACACACATTTCATTTTATGAAAATCAATCATGTATTTTTGTGGCAGAAAGAAAGGTATTTAAAGATGAAAGGTGTAATATGTCAGGTATGAAGTGGATCAATGATAGATATGACTTCTCTATTTACTACTGGCCCTTTTATCTGTAGATAAGTTATAACCTTCCTTCTGCTAGGCCGAAAACAAGAAATAAAAACAGCCAAAAAATACAGTCTTTTGTTATCTTTGTTTCATTGTGAACAGTACCTGTTTATCTGTTGTATTTTTGCTTTTGTGTTTTTTTGTAACATTAGACATGTCATTAAACATGTCATTAAGTCAGACAAATGCTTGAAGGGAATGTTCTAAATGTGTGTAGTATTGAGACAGCAATAATCAGGATATAGAAAGGTTTGACATTATAACACCTTACAGTAGAAAACAGCTTTTAATTAGTTAGGATGAAAGTAGCATCAAACTACCTTCATAAATACAGTCCATGTCGTCTGAGCAGCATTTATGAAGCCATGATATCCTGCACATCATGAATGAAGAAAAGAATCATAATTAAACAAAGTGGAAAGGGAGGGTCATAAGTGGTGTGGTTGAGTTCAGTTGATCATGCTCAGTAGTTTATGAGGGAGTTGGAATAGTAAAAATAGTTGGAAATTTATAGAATAAAATAATATGCTAGTCTGGGAAATTACAAAAAAGTCTTAGATTGGTTTGATCAGTCTTGTTTTCTTAAATAAGTGAGACCAGTGATGCAATGGTATGCCTAAAGAGGGGAGGGGAGGGTCAGAGGGCATCTTTATCTTTGTTAGTTGAGGGAAATGGTTCCGTCTGGAAAAAAAGTTTACCAAACTGAGACAAAATGCTCCACCTTCCAGGAGCTTCAATCCCTGGAACCCACAGGGGGCTTGGAAGTACATTCCAATGAAATTGAATTCTTCTCTGGAATGTATTTCTGTGCTCAAATTAAAGTAACTACAACAAAATTGTCTGCAAGAACTTCAACCACCTTCCACAGAAATTAAATCCCAGCCCTCTCTGACATGTGCTTAAAATTCACTATGAGATTAAAGAAATATCTCAAAATCCTACAACTTGGTTTGCTTCCAGGGCTTTGAAATAAACTCTATAGGTATTGAATTTATTTTGTGCTTTAAACCAGCTTTGAGGAAAAATGGAATGTCTGAAAATGCTTGAGCTTCTGTGGGGCCTCGCTCCCTGGACCTTCACTAGGGCCTTAAATTACTGTGTAAAGAAATGTAGGTGTTATTCTCTTTCTGACATGTATTTTTGCACTTCCAAATTGCTACCAAGGCAAACATCACTTCACGCCAAACTGCCTGTAATGTGCTATTTGTAACAGTGCGTTATTGCACTTCCAAAATCTCTGTCCTGCCCCCTAAACTGTTTGCTTTCCCCTGTTTGCTTCTATCCAATGTTGGAATTTAGGCCCCCCCCCCCCCACTGCCCAGAGCCACGCATTTCCAAAACGTTGAATACTGTAATCAGTCGGCCGAATTTGGAATTTGACCCCAACCTTTGAGATCCTTTGCACACCACTGCTGTGACACTATCTTCTTCAAATTAATTCAAATGAGAATGGGGAATTACCTACGTGCTTCCTGCCACACATATGCGTTAAAGTAACTGTAAAACTATTAAAGGCATTGAAGACTCCCCGAAACAGCGTGCCGTCATCTTTAAAAAGTCAACTTTTCGTTGCTTGCAAGTGAAGTTTTTCTCTTGTCGCTACAAAATGCAGACAGTAATGGCCGTGATACCTTGTTATCTTTAGCTGGACCTGAGATGTACATAGCTGTATCATTTCTACACTGTGCTGTGGGTATTGACCGCAGCTGTATGTACTGACTGTACACTAGTGTCTAATTACCGACGGTAGCAAGCTGTGTGTGTATTTTCTGGGATCAACGGTGGTGTCTAACACTTCTGTTACACCTCAATCGAAACTAGGTCAGATTACCGGCATTTGACGTTTCTTTTTGCGCGTGTCTTCACACCCTTTAAACTGTAACAAACGTAGCTAAATCACTATGAAAGAGACGTGGACACATTGGGAGAAAAAGGTTAAAAGAATATTATCCTTATGGTAGCAGTTTCCCTGTGACATAGAAAAGTTAACATTTACAATTTTATGAATGGACCTCATAACGTACCCACAACACTGGTCAGACTGACCGGTTTTACAAAGCTGAGACCTATCACACGTCTTGAAAATAGCAAGTATGCCTATATCCATAAATATCCTTTGTATACCAGACACACCGGATCCTACAAATAGCTATAGCAATAAAAACAAGAAGGCAATCCATGGAGTTGCAAATCTCATCTCCTTAATGACTTTACTCTTGGCATCCTAATTTTGCTAACAAGTATGCCATTTGTTCACACAGTTTAAACTTGAATTGACATACAATGTAGCAGGTGTTCGCGACACACGTTTTAGCACAATTCGGGCAAAATTGACCTAGACCTGAGTTGACCTTTGACCTCGACCTTTAACAACCACATAAGTACTAACTTAAACCTGTCCCATCATTCTCTATATATTTTGTGGTTAAATCACTATTTCCTTGTTGGCAAGCAGAAAATGATTCAAAACTATTTGTTTGTTATTGACGAGCAGAAGATGTCTAAACTTTAAAAATCTTGCATTTTATTGCTGTAGCAGTAGTAATAGTAATTGCTAGGCTAGAACAGTGTCACTGCCAGTGAAATACAAATGGACAGACATATTCTAGCGGGAATCTAATACTGATCGATGAAAACTTCGGTTACATCCGACGAGTTGTGTATTTGTTCAGATAAAAGCCGCATTTCAATTTCTTGGCACATTGAGAACGTCGTTAACTGTGCAGTATGTTTCCATAGATATGCACTGTTAAGTGTTGTTTTTGTTTTCCATCCCGTGTACCAAAATCTTTGTATTTTATTCTATTTTCTCATCGCTTCCATAGAGAGGATGAGATATTGTAGTTCCTTTGCCAGTTGGGCTATATACGGCTATGTCAGTTGCCATAGCAATAGTTGCCATGGTAAATAGTTATTTTCCCGAGTAGCTACTCTTGGGAAGGGGATCAACCCTGGTGGTTACCCCAGGGTGACTGGAAGTCCAAGACTGAGGAAGGGGTCAAAACTTGTCCGTATGTGTGTGTGTGCGTGTGTCACTCAGCCAGTGATGCACGTGTTTGCGTCCAACTTTGTATCCAAAACCCTCCTAAACAGGTAGGCCGATTTCTTCAAACTTGGTGGGAAGCAACCCCAGGGTGAACATTGTGTCTCGCATACTCAAGGAACCAAAGGTCAGAGGTCAAATTTAGTTAAAACCTATTATTTAATTGACATGGAACCTTCACAGGTATCATGGCAATGTCAAATGTTATCAAGATATGTGATTGCAATGGAGAACCGAGGTTAACGGTCACGTGGTTAAATGTCAGATCAGATGTATATTTTAAACCAGTATCCAGTCCCTACTGTACAGGCCTAGTGAAAATGAGGAGCATAAACCTAACCTATAAATCTAGCATATTACTTGTAAACGCGTGCAAGTACGCGCTATATATATACTGCATTGTGACT